>ML782107.1:966860-982694 GCA_009831015.1 Picea engelmannii | reverse complement strand
ATATAATATATGTTGGTTTTCCCGGTTTGGGTTTCCAGGTGAAAAATCTCTGTGTAATGTTTGTATTTGCCATTGTATCTTTTCTGTTCTTTTCTGAATATCAGTTTGCAGTAGATATTGTACAAGGTTAGAATTTACACTTCTATGGATGTCATTTGGTTCCTCAAATTATTCTTGTAGAAAATTTAAAACTAGTAGGCCAAGCTGAGTAGGAAGGATCACATCTACCTCGTACACTAGTTGGAATGGTGAGGTTCCCAATAGTTTCTTGGTGTTGATTATGTAATCCCACAAGGCATATTTAATCTTATAGTCCCAAGACTTTTTGTTTTCGGCCAACAACTTCTTGATGATTCTGATGAGAGTCTTTTTTTATTATTCATCCATCCCATTTCCATGTGGGTAATAGGGTGTATAATGTTTTAGGACAATTTTGAAACTCCCACAGAAGTCAATCATGGCCCTGGACTTGAATGCTTGGGAATTATTTGTTACTAACTTCCTAGGGCAACCAAACTTGGAAAAGATATTTGTTTCCAAGAAATTAATGATCACCTTGTCAGTAGCATTTCTTCTGGGTATTAATTCAATCCACTTAGTGAAGTAGTCAGTGGTTGTGAGGATCCACTTATGTTTTCCACTAGAGGATGGGTTTATATCGCCAATAAATTCTAGTCCCCATTGCTAGAAGGGACCACTGGCAGTAACTGGCTTTAGGGGCAATGAAAGCAATTTATGTTTTTCAACAAACTTCTCACATTCTTCACAAGCTCTGACTGTGGAAAACACAGCAATGAAGATGGTGGGACAGTAGTATCATGTCCTCAGGATCTTAAGGATTGTATCCTTCCAATGTTGGTGTCCTCCACACACCCCTTTATGCATGTATGTTATGACCTGTTTAGACTCATCCTCATCCAAACATTTTAGCAAAATTCCAGCAGGATCTCTCCAATATAAATTATGATTTATGATCCATAATTTTACAGATTTCAATTTAAGAGACATAACCTTTGATTTTTCCATTTCATCTGGGAATTATAGGTGTTGCAAAAAGTACACAACATCCTTATACTAGGGTGAAAAATATTAATGCTCAAATACTTGTGTGTTGTCCTTTGCAACCTGCATTATGGAGGCATCTGATTGGGGTAAATTATGGTGTAACTGCAGTGCTTTACATTTTGAATCTGATAATAATTTTGCAAGGCCTTTCCCTTTAATTAGATTGGTGGGATTTATGTGTAGGTCATATTCTAACAATTTGACAATCCACTTTCCTCTCTTCCCTTCATTATCTAGCTACACCAGAATTTCCTTCACACTGTTGCTAGGAAAATAGTCTATTATGCTAGACTGCAGAACATACACCCTAAAGGCCTTCAAAGCCTTGACTAATGCATATGCATGCTTCTCCAATATATCATATTTTAGTTAAACATCCTAGAGCAATTTAATGAAGAAGGAAATAGGTTGTTTATTCCCTTCTTCATTCTTTTGTAGCAATATTGCAGCAATAGTTTCCTCAGAGGCAAAGGAGAATATGAGGAATTCCTTGGAATACTCTGGACTAACTAGCACATGTGATTCAACTGAGACCTTCTTGATCCTATGAAAGGATGATTTGGCCTCTTGTGACCATTTTATATCAACATCATTCTTCATCATGTTAGTAACAGATTTTATGATTTCAACAAAATTTGGCACAAAGCACCTCAAAAATTTATCTTGCCTATGAAAGATTAGATAGACTTCTTTTTCCTAGGGATGTCAATTTTTTGGATAGCATCAAACCCTCTCTGGGTCTATTTTAATTCCCTCTTCTAATATAATGTGACATATGAGTCTTCCTTCTAACATAGCAAAATGGGACCTTTTGGGATTCAAAGAGATTTCATACCTTCTGCATTTTTAAAAAATGTGTTGCAGGTGTTGTAGATGTTCATTATCAGATTTAGAGAAGATGGTGATGTGATCCAAATATATCACCATGAACTTGTCCTTTTCACCCATGAATGCAATGTCCATGACCCTTTGGAAGGTGGCCCCTGCATTCATCTAACCGAAGGGCATTTTTTCATACATGAATGTGCCCCATGGGGTGGTGAAGGTTGTTTTCTCTTTGTCTTCTTCAAGCACTATTACCAGGTTATAACTTGAATATCCATCCAACATGGATATTCTGTGGGAACCTACTGTTGATATTATGGTAGCTGCGGGAGGTATTTACCTCCACGTGTAAACCTGACGAGAATAGACTATTTCGAGAAACAAGAAGAAACCCTAATTGATTGGTTAATAACCCTAGAAGAAAAGTCGGCTCAAGAGAATGACTTGTACTATGTTATTAGCCTCCAAGAGAAGAAGTCAACTAAAGGAAATGTTACATACTAAAGAATTAGTACCCAGAATGAGAAGTCGGCCTAAGTAGTCTGCCAGAATTAGTATAAATACAGGAGGCCAGTCTTCATTCTGACCAGTATTCTCAGAACTACAGAAGCACTTGTGCGCACTATAGTTGACTAGTTTGTGTGCAAGTTTGGAGGAGAGCTGCTATTGCAGCTGTTGCAATTAGAAGATTTCGGTTTTGTCTTAGACTCTCTCTTGGTTATGGTTTGGACTCTCTGATCATCTCTTGTTACTCTTGATTGGTGCGCTATCCTTAGATAAAGGTGAGCCACCTTTGTTTGGCTATCCAATCTAAGGTTTTCTTCTGCAATGATTCTTTGTCAAGGTTAAGGTGCTCGGGGGTGGCTTCAGCCTATGGTTGGGTGACAATATTGTTATATTGTCTATGGTTAAATGAGCACATCCATTATATTCTAATAGTTTATGGGCCCACACTATCTTCAGATTGGGATGATTTGCTCAGTTGTAGTTGCAACTAGTTTTTGTTGCAACAACGAAACCCTAACTCTCTCATTGAGGTGCCTTAAGTGAAGGGATTGACCTAATTCCTGGATAGACTAGTGTACCCTAGCCTATCGCATCTCCTGGTACTCTTAGCAAGCCAAGACGTCAAGTTTGATTTTTTAATCAAATATAGGGTTGACCAAGTCAAAGCAGCCATGACTTACTCTATGAAGTCATAAAACAATTTAGAAGGGGCTTCTAACTTTAGAGCATGGAAGACAAGGATTGATCTCATCCTTGCCAAGAATAAAGTGTTGGATATCATGAAAGGAAATATTATGGAACCAGAGTTGGAAGAAGGAAAAGAGAAGGAACCATAGAGCGTTGCATTTATGGAGAAGTTCAAAGACAGTGACATCAATTCCATGAGTATCATAGTGGATTCTATAAAATACCACTTGATACCCTAAATCTCCCATCTTGATTCGTTTAAGAATATGTACGATGCCCTAAGAAACCTCTTCTCAGTCAGAAACATTGGACAAGTAATGAGTCTGAAGAATGAGCTCTGTGACATAAATATGAATGATGATGACAGCATAACATCATACTTTGTGAGAATCTCTCAGTTAAGAGATCAACTACAAGCTATTGAATAAATCATTTCAGAGAAGGAACTGGTAAATATAGTACCCAACGGTCTTCCCAAGACATGGGATGCATTTTCCGCAAGCATGAACACAAGGAAGGAGTATCCTACATTTGAAGAACTTTGGACTTGTTGTGCACAAGAATAATCAAGGATTAGTGCAAAAGAGAAACCTGAAAAGAAATGCGATGATCAAGCCTTCACAACAAGATTCAAGAATTTCAGGAACAAAAGGAAGTTTGGCTCAAGGAAGAATCCAAATCAAGAGAAAGATATGTCAGAAATACAATGCTTCAACTGTCGAAAATATTGTCACTACAAGAATCATTGTCCCGAGATAAAGAAAAGGAAGGAGACACGCCAAGCATCAGTTTCCGAAGAAGGGAAACCCTTAAAGAAGACCAAGCAGGATATAACAGACTTCTTCTTCTAAGACAAGGTAACAATATTCTTCATAGTTCTTGTACATACCATGTTTACATAGTTTCTTTACATATCTTGCATATCTATTTCTTAGAAGATAAGATGTTCAAGAGAAACTACACCTATGGAAGATCAAAAAAATGAGTACTTGCTATCACAATGACTACAAGTCAGGAAATGCACATGAAAGGATGAAGTACATCAACAACCCCTAGTAACAATTCATGTGGAAGATATTACATAAGTAACAACCACAAGATAAGTCGAAATCGGAATCAATCTTAAAGAAACCTAGAACAAGTAAAGACAGAAATAATTCAACAATCAAGAGGAAATTAGAAAAATATTTGTGACACTTTGCAGAAGGCAATAAGAATGCAGACGAAATCATGGACTCTCCTAGATGGAGGGAGCCGATTATATATTTCCAAAAGAAGAGCATGCATTCATGCATGAAGCAAGGATTAGGAGGGAGATAATCCTAAATAATATGATCCATTGAAGATGATGAAGTATCTATCCATGGTAGCAACCATGAAAAGCAGCATGTGTTCAAAGTGACTTTAGAAGAAGTCTTCTTCGAAAAAAATCCATAAAGTATCCCTGGTTGTCCATGCACATCCATGATCCTATGATGAAATAAAGAAGTTGGAATCTTCAAGGCATGGAATCTATAGAAAAATCCATGGACCTAAGAACTAAAGAAAAACATGAGGAAGACCATGAAGATTCCAAGAAAGAAAGAAAAGCCAGAACAACCAGTCATTGTATCGAGAATCACAAGACTACCAGCCTGATATGAACTCACTAAAAGAAATCAAGAAGAGGAAATGAAAGTTGTGATGAAGAACAATGTATGGAAGACTTATGAATGAAAGCATTGCGAGATCCAGAACTAAAGGTTATCCCAGATGGAGGGAGAGGACTATGATGATAGCTTGTTCCAAACATGCCTCTTCCTGAGACATTATATCTCCTTCTATATCCATGGGTTGGATTTTACATCAGATAGATGTAAGGACTGTTCTCCTCAACAGAGTAATCAAACAGAGAAGTGCATATCAACCTCAAGGTTTTGAGGTATACCAAAAGGAGACCCTTGTATGCAGATGAAAGAAGATAACTTGGTAAAGAACCTCCAATGCACAACAGAAGCGTAGTGAAAAACATTCTATAATAGATATATTATATCATAATGGTTACTCAGAAGCTCTGGATGATGAATTGCTAATACATGACAAACCCTCATGATGGAAGAAGAAGTTCCACTTGGATATGTTCCATTTTGACCGTTGCCATGATGTTATGAGCTATCAGGAAACAAAAGATGAATCCAAAATTGATATATTATATTGATCATAGCTATATGAATCCTTCAGAGAAAACCAGTGTTCCAGAAAGACCGAAGTACATTGAGATCAAGAATTACATTCTCTGTGATGAATTCCAAAAAAGAGAAAGTGGTTCTCCAATAAATATCTCTACAGATGAGTAGATAAACATACATTTTTGGTAAATCCTTTGTCCAAGATGAAAGAGTTTGTGTACTCAAGCTAGAGCTCGTGGAGATGACTTCCTTATTGAAAAAGGAAGAGATGACTCCCAGAATGGGAGGGAGCACTGATGTGTTATTGATTTATGGACATCATTTTTCAGTTTGAAAAATGGTCCAAGATGAGCAGTTCATTTCTAGTTTAGAAAGTGGTTTGAGATTTCTGATGGATAGGAAATTTCCAGTTCAGAAAATGGTCTAGATCAAAAAGTCATTTTTGTAATGAAAATGGTTCGATGGATTGTTGATGTACCATAGACAGTGATTCCCCTTGTGGCCAGTGTGGGGGAATGGTCTAGGACAGTCTCTCTTCTTGAAAATCACTCTTAGTACTGGTCAAGAAGACTGGTTCGCCTCGTCGGATAGTCATTCTTTTGAAGCTCACAGTTGTGAGCAGTTTTGAAAAATGGTCTATTTTGGAGGTTGGTGAAGGACAGTCATTTCCTTAGGAAATGGTCCAGATAGTCATTCTTTAGGGCAGACTCGTTCTTTCCAGTTTTCACTTTGTTTAGTGCCAAAGGAATGGCCTAGATAGGTGAATGGTCCAGGTTCAACAATCAGGGATAGGCATTCCCTAGGGCAGACTCATTCTCTCCAGGTTTCACTTTGTTTAGTGTCGGAGGAATGGCCCAGATAGGTGAATGGTCTAGGCTCAGAAATCAGGACAGTTATTCTTCCTTGCTTGATAATAATTGTCCAGATAGATCATCATTGATGTTTTACCTTCTGAGGGTAGATGCTCTTCCAGATCTCACAGATGTGAGTGGAAGAATGGGCCAGATGATTCAGTTTATATCATAATAATGTTTTTTTTGCAGGTTGATAACTTGATATCATATGATATGATTGTTATGGAGACTGTATGTCTCTGAATAGTAGATGTATACTACTGTGGTGGATGTGTTCCATTGATTATGACTATGTCACTGATCAAGTATCTGTGTGCTACTTGGTGTGGCAATGTACCACTGGATTGTAGTTATGTACTACTATGGATAGACACAGTTGTGCTCTATTGAATGACATTGTTCCAATTGCCTTGAAAACTATCACTAGTGTTGGAAATGATTATCATCTATATGGATGATCAATGGACAGAGATTCCCCAGATGGAAAATGGTTCAGGACATTTATTCTTCTAGTTCATTTGTATGGATTAGAAGAATCACTCTTATGTCACTCTGTGGAGTGAGTGACTTGTCCAACATCGTTTCTGATTACTCAGATGGAGTATGGTTTCAAGAGATGATGCAGTTGATGAAACTGATAGTGATGATGGTGCTCATGATCTAATCATGAGTTAGTCTATATGACTATGTTGATGCTACCGGGTGAATGGTATGTTTGTGCTCAATACCATTACCTTCAATACCTCCCTAACTGGGAGGGAGTGCTGATATTATGGTATCTGCGGGAGGTATTTACCTCCTCGTGTAAACCTGACGAGAATAGAATATTCTAGGAAGCAAGAAGAAACCCTAATTGATTGGTTAATAACTCTAGAAGACAAGTTGGCTCAAGAGAATGACTTGTATTAGGTTATTATCCTCGAAGAGAAGAAGTCGGCTAAAGGAAATGTTACATACTAAAGAATTAGTACCCAGAATGAGAAGTCCGCCCAGGTAGTCTACCAGAATTAGTATAAATACAGTAGGCTAGTCTTCATTCTGGCCAGTGTTCTTAGAACTTCAAAAGCAACACTTGTGCGCATTGCAGTTGACCAGTTTGTGCGCAAGTTTGGAGGAGAGTTTCTATTGCAGTTGTTGCAACTAGCATATTTCGGTTTTGGCTTGGACTCTCTCTTGGTTATGGTTTGGACTCTCTGATCAGCTCTTGTTACTCTTTCTTGGTGCGTTATCCTTGGAGAAAGTTGTGCCACCTTTGTTTGGCTATCCAATCTAGGGTTTTCTTCTGGAATGATTCTTTGTCAAGGTTAAGGTGCTCGGGGGTGGCTTCGGCCTATGGTTGGGTGAAAATATTGCTATATTGTCTATGGTTAAATGAGCACATCCATTATATTATAACACCTACTACCCTTTGCAAAATATGGTCCATCTTGGGAAAAGGATAGTTGTCTTTTAGAGAGAATATGTTCAGGTTTTTTAAGTCAACACACAAGCGTATCTCTCCACTTTTATTTCGAATGGGCACCAGGTTACTACCTCAAGGGCACAATGATTTTGGCATCAAGAATCCATTTCAATTCTTTCTCAATAATAGACATTAGTAGGGGGTTAAATTGCCTAATTTGTTGTCTGAATGGATTTGAGCATGCCCTCAGAGGGATGTTGTGTTGAATAATGTCAGTATCAAAGGTCTTCAAGTCCTCATAATACCATGCAAAAATATCATAAAATTGCTTCATGAGGCTGAAATAACTACTTATTTTTTCCTCTAGAAGTGCCTTGGATATTTTGACCACTTTGGGATTTGCAGATGCCCCAATGTTGCAGTCCACTACTTCTTGTTCCTGATTTTTCATGGCAACTTTCCTGGAGACATTATTGTTGTCAAACAACCTCTCCAGTGGAACTAAACCTCTTGGGATATGGTTTTTATTGAGTTCCGCAATGTTTTGGCCAGCCACCTTGTTTAGAAAATGAGATGCTTGTTGATTTTATGTTTCATCTCCCTCGTTTTCCCGATCAATGGAGATATTTGAGAACTCTCTCATGGTTTGGAGGAATCTTTTGATCTCCAAGTCATCACTAAAGACCTGCCAATGCTTGAAATTATTTGGTATGGTTTTCCTATGTCTAACCTCAACTTCATACTTGACATTTTGACCAATGGGAGGTTTAAAAGTGTTGGCAGCCAAGGCTAAAGAATCTTCCATCTGATTAGTCTCTCTAGAAACAAAGGAAATATTAAATGATAGAAAGAAGTTGTCCACCAAGTCTCGCACCTCATTTTTGTATTGTTTCAGCCTTTGTTGGTTGGCTTGATAAATGTCTTTGACTTGGTTCAAAATCAGCTCATAATCACCGAAGATTGTCAATATTTCAATAGCAATGAATTTAGCAACCCTCTATTTGAGCACCAAGGCCTCATATTATGTTATGTTGTTAGTTGTTTCAAATTCCAACTTATATGAGAATGTGATCACCTCCTTTGAAGGAGAAATGAGGACTACACTAGCCCCAAATCCCTCCTTTGAATATGATCCATCAAAATACAACTTCCATACCTCATTCCCATGACCCGTCAATGGTTGATTTTTGTATTTTTTGACTGATATTTCTGGTGTGTCATCGTTTATGTGAAAATAGATGACCCAATTTCATCTTCAACAACATAAATCGGATGTTTGCCTAGATTTTGATGATCACTAACAATATATGCCAGTCTGACCTCCCTATACAATCTCCTATGTTCCCTTCCAAAGACAGGAATGGTTGCATATGTGAGATCCATCTGAAGGGATCATCCAACTTTCTTGGCCCATGTCCTGGAAAAAATCATACCAAACTTGGGGGAGATTTCAGCTACCACAATATCCATCACTACACTTTTCATAGGTAGTTGAGATAGAGAAACTACCAGATCTTTAATCAACCCCAATAATTTTACCTTTTTAGAATCAAATGAGTAAAGATCTTGGTACGGCTTGGTGATCTCCATCCTTAGCTCCTCTATTAAAACTTTGGGCATGACATTATGGGAGGCCCCTGAATCCATCAAACAATTGTGCAAGATTTTTTCATTGACATTAAAGGGTATATAAAAGGGTTGAGAAGCATCCGACCCATGTTCAATTTGTGGGCCCATAGTAATGGCAGGTTTTTCATCTTGTAAATTGATTACATCAGAAGTCATGGCAACAACAGGTGGCTTCAATACCTTCATAATGGAGTTCTTGAATGGCTCATTTTTCAGCAATTCTTTTAAAGGTAAAGGGATATTTATTTTTCTTAACTCATGCTCAATGTTGACAGGGATAGGTTGTATGTCATCTTCTTTTACTTCAAGGGTAGGAGGATTGGACTGGAGAGGTTGATCAGCTTTTTTTGTCATTCCTTTGCTTGGGCCTTTTTTGGTAGGAAGATCTGATTTTTTTTTTCTGAGCAGGGGAAACTTCCTTTGAATCCCCTGGCCTAGGCCTCAAATCATACTTCTTTTGGGGATGACTCTAAAAAATTTCCCCCTCCTTCACCTCATCCTCAAAATGGCTTGACAAATATGATATTTCATAATCTTGTTGTGTTAGGTGACTAGGATAAAGATCAGTTTCATAGAACAGTACAACAACATCACTCTCCACATCTATTTCTTTAATTTCATTATTCTGGAAAGGAGGCACAACCCTTTGATCCTCGTCATTTCTCCTCTCTCTCTACATGACTTGGGGAACATTATTTGACCTTCTAAATTGGTTTGTGTTTATGTTTCCATCATCCTGATATGGCCTATTTGGTTGTTTGGTTTCCCATTTTATCTTGGCTATATCTGATGTTAAAGCCTTCAAGGTTATGGCCATCTCTTCCAGATTTGGATCAGATTATGTTGGGTTGGAAGAGGAAGGAAACTCTTCCCTCTATTTCTCTTTATCCCTATCTGACTTATTCTTTAGTTTCTCATATGCTAGGATATTGGATTCAACTTCAATAATTTCCTCTTGCATGGAAAGCAAGGTGGTGGACCTTCTCTCCCTCAATAGAAGAGATAATTCAACATCAAAGGAATTTTCAAACGTGATCTTGGCTAAGGATTCAGTTGGATTGATCTCATCATGGATATTGTTATACATTTTGTTGAACCTCTTTATGAAATCCGATAAAGACTCCCCACTCTTCCTTCTCAAGGCCCCAAACTCAGTTATGTAATACAAATAGTCTCTCTTGTCCCCCCATTTTTTCATAAAAGCTTCATCCAATGCCTCAATTTCTGTAATAAAGGTAGGGGTCAAGCCACGAAACCACTTCCTTACCTCCCCATCCAGACTTTGCACAAACAACCTCATCCATACATCTTCATGTTCAATGTTGAATTTTTCTGCAAAACTATAACATACCACCAAATGTTGCTCAACAGTTACTTCCCCTCAACATTGTACCTTGGCATATAATTCATGTAATCACCTATGGGGAAGGCATTCAAGTTTTGGGGTAACACCAAAGGTGCATACCTGGTTGTAATGATGGGCTCCATCCTATTAACAACCATGTTTGGGATAACTGGATTATGAGGATAAGGAGGAGTTGTGGGTGTGGTTGATGGAGGAGATAATGAAGCATAGTTTGAGTCAAGGGATGTGTGAGGATTGATGTAAAGGGGATTCTGGAAAATAATAACCTTGGGTTTCTTATGGTTGTGCTCAGAGGTAAATTTTTTAGCAGTGGCCTTGCCTTTGGATGAAAAGGGGTATCTCTGAGCAATGGTAGTCTTCCTTAATTGTCTCTCTGAATCGGGGTTGGTTGTGTTAAGATTACGACCAAGGTTGACTTTGGGAGTTTTAGCAGGCTCAAGATTTGATTTCCTAGCTCCTTTCCTGGGAGCCATACTTACTTAACAAGGTTGCATTCAGTGGAGTCAGTAGGTGAAAAATGTCGTTCACCTTTGTTCATCATCTTTTTTCACCATCAAAGATCAGATATGATCGTTGTCTTTCTCCCAGGGAAAGATATTTTGTTACTTTGTTCCCTAGAAATGACACCAGAATATGTTGGTCCTAAAGTCTACACCTGACTGCTAAAGGGAAGAGCTAGGCCACCTCAATTTTGGAATGGTTGGTTTTTTGATAATTTGATTTTGTTGGTCAACTCAAGGATAGGCTTCAAATATCATAATCTTTTTGGACATGCTAGAATGTATGAAGGTAGATTCTCCTTAGCTAATGGTATAGATATTGATGGACAGTTGGGGATATGAAAGACAAACACATAAGACAATAGACAACAATGCAATGAATTGCTTTCAATGTGAGAATAAAGACTTAAAATAATATCTTAAGACTTAGACAAATATCTAGAAGCAAATCATCCAACAGATTGACAAATAGTTGATATTTTCACTAAACAATAGTTGTATAATATGTTGCATAATCAACAAAACGATAAACTAAAACAATGGCTGAAAGAATAAGTAAATGTACATTACACACATCACAAAATTTGCATTCAAGACAAGATTAAACACATATAGATTTGAGTAAGAAAACACAATTGTCATCAACATATATTCATTAGTTAGAGAACTTTACAATCATATAAGTAGGTTCAACCCTTCTGATACGTCTCCTTTTTCCACCAAAAATTGAACCCCACAACCATATAAAAACTACTTATTTATCAATGTTGTAGAGTATTTCGACCCTCCTTAAAACCAGAGCTTAACATTTGCATGAAAACTAAATAACTAGACTAATATTCTTTCACTACAACATAGATACACCTCTTTAACTTGAGTGGAAATAACATTCATGACACTCTTTAACTTATTCTCAACAAAAATGTGGATCATATCACACAAAAATGATCACTTATTGTGTTTTGACACTACTATCTCGAACTTAGAATAACTAGACATGTATAAGTGCAAAATACTTCTACTATATAAACTAGAGTGCAAAAACCTTTAACAAAACTAATGTGACAGATGGCAATGACTGGAACTGTGCCTTGATATCCATGTGTAATTCCAGATAGAATCTAACTGGAATATAACTTGATGTGTTGGCAGCTTCCTCAAACTCTTCCTCCTTACTAGCAGTAGTCCACCTCAGATGATCTCCTTAAATAAGAAGCAAGTCTTCTGGTGTTTTCTTTGCAATTTATGATACTTTTTTGGCAGCTTGGAATGTTGTTTTTTCAATTATTGGTTTTGTTGTTGTAGGGTACGAACTTGTAGCCTTAATGCTTGCACCTGGTGGTTGTCCTTTGCATCTTCATCAACTTCTTCTTTTGGTTTGACTAGGACCTACTCCTTTCCTTTATATTTTAATATTTTCTCTTCATCCATGATGGCTTTGTTGTGATAAGCCAACATTCTGCTTCTCCTGGACCTCATTTCATACCTATGTGGTATTTCAAGTCCTCTTGTATGTGCTTCCTTCATATGCTCTTGCGGTTCTAATATGTTTGACTTAAATTCTGATTTGATGTCCTCTAAATGCTTCTTGGGGGGTACCTCTGCATATGGGGAGATGCCATTAGAATCCTGCTTGGGATCTGGGACAAAATGTTAGAAAAACAGGATTGTGGAGCAATAAAATAAAACAAATGCAGAAACAAAACACAGAAGATACACAATACAATAGAGACACAAATTTGCGTGGTTCACCTAGTGTGGGCTACGTCCACCAGAGAAATTGCCAGGTCCTTCCTTTATTATTATCCATCATATGAAGGGATACAACCTACAACAAACCCGTTGTAACTTCCTCTTTTTTATCTCACAGTCTCCTATCTCAGAATACCATATTCCCCATCAACCATATCTGCAATACATTTCCCTCATAAAAGAGGGTTTCCTTCTAGGGAAAAAACCCTAACATAATCTCTACCGTTAGATCTGCGAACTTATAATGAACAGTCCAGATTTACAATGAAATTACAATATACATTTACAAGGCAATTTTTCCTTCGGGGGATTCACCCCCGAACCCCCGTTGGGGGCCCACTTGCCCCAAGACCCCCCCAGCCAGGGGAATAGCCCCCTCGAACCCCACAGAGGGGGTACCCCCCCTATGCACTCCCCCACGTGGAAGAGTGTACATACTTCTGGGGTGTAAATACTTCATGGGGTATAAACATGGCTGAAAGTAAAAGACCTTTGAATCAGAAAGATAATCAGGCTCCACAACCAACAATCTCCCACTTGGAGACTAATCTCAACAACTCCATAGTTGTTGTATATGTTGCACTCTGAACCTTCTTGGACCTGGAAAATTTCTCATCTTCATCTTCATTCTTGAAGACCAACTGAAACTGAGCAGGAACACAGTTTCTCCTTGGTTACTCCATTTGTTAACATGTCTGCAGGATTCTGGCTAGTGTGTATCTTTTACAACTTCAAATGTCCATCTTCCAAGGCGGATCATATGAAGTGGTACCTCAACTGTATTTGCTTAGTCTTCGAATGGAAGGTTGAGTTCTTTGCAAGATGAATGGCACTCTCATTGTCACAGTACAACCTGTTATTCTCTTGCTTCTTTCCCAATTCCTCCATAAACCTCTGTAACCAAATCATCTCTTTACTAGCCTCTATAGCAGCAACATACTCCGCCTTTGTTGTTGAAAGTGAAACAACCTTTTGCAGTTTTGAAATCCAACTTACTGTTGTTTTAAACACATACCCTATGGTACTCCTCCTGCTATCTTTATCACCTGCCATATCTTAATCAACATATCCTTGTAGAACAATTTCTGAACCTCCAAAACATAATGCATGATTAGCAATACCTCTTAAGTATCTGAGAATCCACTTTACTGCCTCCCAATGTTCTTTACCTGGATTATTCATATATATGTTCACAACTCCCACTGCATGTGCAATATCTGATCTTGTGCAAACCATTGCATACATCAAGCTACCAAATGTTGATGAATATGGGACCCTAGACATGTATTCTATCTCCTGCTGTGTCTTGGGACACATTTCCTTAGTTAATTTGAAATGGATGGCCAAAGGTGTACTAATTGGTTTTGCATTCTTCATTCTAAACTTCTCCAACACCTTCTCTGTGTACTCACCCTGAGACAATGTCAGTTTGCGATTTTTCCTATCTCTTGTTATTCTCATACCAAGGATTTTCTTTGCAGCACCCAAATCCGTCATCACAAATGAATTGGATAATTTCTTCTTGAGCACATTTATATCCTGCATATTACACCCTGCAACAAGCATGTCATCTACATACAATAGCAAGATAATAAAGCTTCTATTTTCTAGCTTTTTAAAATAAACACAGTGATCAGAATGACATCTACTATAACCCTATTCTATCATAAACTTGTCAAACTTCATATACCACTGCCTTGGAGCTTGCTTTAGGCCATATAAGCTCTTCTTCAACCTGCATACCAAATTCTCCTTCCCTTTGACCTCATACCCCTGTGGTTGTTGCATATAAATCTCTTCCTCCAAATCCCCATGGAGAAAAGTTGGTTTTACATCTAACTGTTCAAGATGCAAATCTTCTACTACCACAAGACATAAAATAGTTCTAATTGAAGTCATTTTAACAACAGGAGAAAATATTTCATCAAAATCTATACCTTTCTTTTGTGCAAACCCCTTTACAACAAGTCTAGCCTTGTACTGCTTTTCTCCTCCATCTTCTTCCTTCAACTTGTAAACCCATTTATTCTGCAATGCTATTTTTCCTGCAGGCAACTGAACCAAGTCTCAAGTATGGTTATTTACCAAGGAATCCATTTCCTCTTTCATGCCTTGCTCCCACTTCCTTTTGGTGTCTACTTGCATTGCCTCTTCATAACATTCTGGTTCACCAGAATCAGTCAACAATAAATAATACAATGAAGGAGAGTATCGTTCAGGGGGTATACTTAACCTGGTAGATTTTCTAACAACACTTGCAGGCATTTGAGGTACTTGTTGCTCTTGTTGTTGTACATTTTGTTTTTCTGGTTCCTTTGGAATTTCTTTTTTAATGATCTCATCAAGCACTGTGTATTCTTGTTTTTCTTTTTCCTGTTTCTTTTCCTGCAACTGATCTTTGTACATGACCTTCTCATTGAATATGACATCTCTACTCCTAATGATTTTGTTATTTTCATAATCCCATAAGCGATAACCAAAATCGTTAATACCATATCCAATAAAGGTACACTTCCTGGATTTTTCCTCAAGCTCTGTTCTATTTTCTTTATCAATATGGACAAATGCTTCACAACCAAAAGTTTTCAAAAAAGAATAGTTTACCTTTTTTCCTGTCCATTCCTCCTCTAGAATTATACCATCCAAAGATCTTGAAGGTCCTCTTTTTATTAGGTAAACAACAATATCTACATCATCTACCCAAAACTGTAAGGGCAAACCAGCATGCAATCTCATACTCCTTGCACGTTCCATGATTGTCCTGTTCATCCTTTCTGACACACCATTTTCTTGTGGTGTTCTTGGAACTGTCTTCTCTCTATGAATCCCATGGTATGAGCAATAATCATCAAACTCCTTGCTGCAATATTCACCTCCATTATCTGATCTAAGACACTTCAACTTTTTCCTGTCTCATTCTCAACCAAATCTTTCAGTTTCTTAAAAGTATCAAAAACATCAGATTTTTGTCGAATGCAATAAACCCAAGTTTTTCTAGTTGCATCATCAATAAAAGTAATATAATAATGAGAGCCACCAAGAGATGATACCTGAGATGGTCCCCATACATCTGTATGCA
>ML782107.1:848845-941588 GCA_009831015.1 Picea engelmannii | reverse complement strand
TAGAAAAGTGTCTGAACCTCCAAAACATAATGCATGTGTAGTAGTACCTCTCAAATACCTGAGAATCCACATTACTGCCTCCCAATGTTCTTTACCTGGATTGTTCATATACCTGCTCACAACTCCCACTGCATGTGCAATATTTGGTCTTGTGCAAACCATTGCATACATCAAGCTTTTTCGTCGCATTTCCTCACTAAGGATAACACCAACAACATCATCAAATTTTAAAGTATTTGAACCAGAGACAGAGTTACTTACAGCCATGACCAAGCCATTCCATCTTTCTAGCAATGAGCACAAGATTAGAAGAGCCCTAACCTCATCATCAAAATCCACTTTTACAGAACTTAGTTGATTAGTAACTGTATTAAATTCATTTAAATAATCTGCAATAGACCCACCTTCCGACATCTTCATATTAAATAATCTCCTCATTAGAAATACCTTATTGGACATCGAGGGTTTTTCATACAATTTGGCCAACGCGTCCATCAAACCCTTCGTTGTCTTTTCTTTCGAGATATTGAAAGCCACCGATGCTGCCAGGCTCAGTCGTATCGTTCCTAGAGCCTTTCTGTCGAGAATCTCCCATTCTTCGTCCTTCATGGCCACTGGCTTCTTTGCTACTCCGCTCAATGGTAGGAATAGATCCTTCTGATATAAATAATCTTCCATATGCATCTTCCATAACTGATAGTTTTGGCCGTTAAATTTCTCGACCCTAAACTTTCCATCTTCCGACATTGCTCCCACTCGAACTAGTAACCCTCTTTTCATGCGAGTTACCTTATGCTCTGATACCAGTTGTTAGAAAAACAAGACCGCGGAGAAATAAATAAAACAAATGCGGAAACAAAACACAAAAGATACACAATACAAGAGAGACACAGATTTACGTGGTTCACCCAGTGTGGGATACATCCACCAGAGAAATTGGCAAGTCCTTTCTTTATTATTATCCAACAAAATGAAGGGATACAACCTACAGCAAAACCCGTTGTAACTTCCTCTTCTTTCTCTCACAGTCTCCTCTCTCATAATATAATACTCACCAACATACATAGCCGCAATACATTTCCCTCATAAAAGAGGGTTGCCTTCTAGGGAAAAAATCCCTAACATAATCTCTATCGTTAGATCTGCGACCTTATAATGAACGGTCCAGATTTACAATGAAATTACAATATACTTTTACAAGGCAATTTTTGCTCTGGGGGCCCGCTTGCCCCCAGACCCCCCAACCGGGGGGATAGCCCCCCCGGACCCCGCAGAGGGGGTACCCCCCTTCTGCACGCCCCCGCGTGGAAGAGTGTACATACTTCTGGGGTGTAAATACTTCATGGGGTATAAACACGGCTGAAAGTAAAAGACCTCTAAATCAGGAAGATAATCAAGCTCCACAACCAACATGGTCCTCCCTCAAAATGTGACAAAATCTTTAAATGATAAATGAAGGTCAGGACATACCTTCCCTCACAGGTGAGGAATTTTTGCAGACTTATAAGCATTGTCCAGTACTTTTATTTGATATAGCTCCGAGGGACGCCCTTGGTCCAATCGGCGTCGTGATGTTCTGGTTTGAGGAATTGCTGACAGAGCTTTTTGTTCATGATTACTCTTTTGAAGTATCTTTCTCCAACCATCAGGAGGCCCGTAGCCTCTTCTGCAGTAGCCTCTATAATTTTTAACTTCACGTCCCTGAGCTGCACATTCTCTCCATCATATGTTTGTGCAAAGCCGAGAGAAATTCCTTCATGATGGCCCCTGAATTTCTGCAAGAACGGTACCCAACCTGCCTGTTCATATTTTTTCTTACAAGCCTGATATTATGTGGTTTCTTTGTATATTTGAAATATTGGCTCATGTCTATCGACCCCCATACTATTTTAAGCAATTCTTTTGGGTGGATAAGGCATAGATAGAAGGTTGAGGGTGAGTACCAGATGATAGAGTATCGGTTGGGAGAAACACATACGGGATACAAAGGTATAGGGTGTTTGTAGATAGTATGATAACAAGGGTAAATAATGCTCATCTGGATGGCGGAGCCATCCATAGGAGCATTTATGAATAGAAGTGTAGATTACAACGGTCACGTCGATCCTCATGATGATATGGTGAGGTAAGTCGGATCTACTAACTGTTTCCAGATTCGTGGGAAGCTTGGTTGTGGACGACATTTACGAAAGGAGGTGGTCGTTATGATCGGGACTTGTGTATATGAAATCGACTGGGATCATTACTTGATATGCTGAGATTTGTGGTTCACGTCGTCTCATATAGTACGACAACTAATCTTGAGATTTATTTATTAGATAGACAGTGGGAGTTTGATCTGATAAAAGACATCATGTTTTTTCATTTTCGTTGTTTTGTAGGACACTTCCTTCTTACGGTGTGGGATCTAAGATTTCTACAGAGATTCATGACAAAACAAGGGTACGTCATGATCCAAGAGCAATCAGATGTTCTAAACACATATTTAGTCTAATTCCTTTAAATAATACGAAAAAATGTAGAATATGTATGTCCTCGCACTAATAATTTGACAGTGACTTAGAAACATGATGAAAGTTACCCGTCATATTCTTACCAGTATTGGATCATTTAAGTACTAGATCACCTGTGTGTAGAATTTGCAATTGATACAGGATCGCTTGTGTGTAAGACTTGCAGTTGGTATAGGATCACCTGTATGTAAAATTGCAGTTGGTACCAGAATACATCACGACCCCTTGTTTTATACTGAATAGGATCTGGTATCGTATAGGCACAGCGAGATGATTTGGTGGTCCTTCATACACAAATATGATCAGATAAGCACAAAAATGAACTTTCTTGAGCTTAAGAAACTTGATACTGATTCTGGTGACAATGATTTACAGAAATAGCTGGTGTTCTATGGTCAAATTTGTCTGGAAAATCATGCAGTTGCCAAAGTTTATAGAGAAATAATGCAGAAAATCTTTATAATGGGAGGGTACTCTGTAATGACCAGTAACTGAGATGACAGAACTCCTTTTCTTCTGGAACCAAGGTGACAACACTTTTGTTGGCATTTCCTCTTTTATTGCAATATGATAATAATCCTAACTACTACTTTTTTGTGGATTTTTATCAAGCCCAGATTAGTTAATGCTCGGCGGTATTTTCAGTTTTATAGAGTCTGAAAAACTTAAAGGAAACTCTCTACACTGTCCCGTGGATTTTTTTCGAGCCCGGGCCAGTTCCTGCTCGTCGGTGTTTTCAATTTTAAAGAGTCTGAAAAACTTAAAGAAGACTCTCTATACTGTCCCGTGGATTTTTATCGAGCCCGGGCCAGTTCCTGCTCGCCTGTGTTTTCAATTTTAAAGAGTCTGGAAAACTTAAAGAAGACTCTTTCTGGTAGTTATCCTCCTTATTTGTTTATCTACATGGGAACACCACCAATTTTCTTTTGTCTTTGTTAGTCAAAAATAAAGAAAAACTTCATCTCATGACACACCTATGTACAAAAAAATAATTTATACAATTTGAACTTACTATGGTAGGTCAACAGGAGGGAAAACCCTCTCGCTTACCAGTTGCAGTTCGACAGTCTGAAGAACGTTTTTGACGAAATCCTCCTTTGACAATGGTTTGTGATAAACCTTCAGTCGATGTCCATTTACAACAAGGGAAGTCTGCTTTTCATCAATATTTTTTATCCTTACTACACCATTGTCATATACTGTATCAACCTCATAGGGCCCCATCCATCTGGTAGACAATTTGCTTTTGAAAATTTTAAATCTGCTATCATAAAGGAGGGCCCAATCACCTGGCTGGAAGGACTTCTGTTTAATGTACTTGTCGTGCCATTTGGTCCTTTGTTCTTGTATCAGGGTGGTTCTTTGTGGAGCATCTTGCCTTATCTCATCAAGCTCGTTCAATTGTAATGGCCTTTTTTTTTAGCTTCATTCAGGTCCATTCCTAATTGCATGGCAATTCTGAAGGTCTTTACCTGAAACTCTATGGGCAATAGTACCTGCTTCCCATATACCAACTCATATGGTGTATGGTCTGTTGTATTTCTCCAAGCTGTCCTGTAGGCCCACAAGGCCTCAAGCAACCTATCAGCCCAGTCTTTGTGATGCAATTGAACAGTCTGAGTGAGGATGACCTCTATCACTTTGTTGGTCGATTCTACTTGGTCATTGGCTTGGGGGTGATAGGGTGAAGACTTTCTGTGTCTAATTTTGTATTGTTCGGTAAGGGCCTTAACCAAATTTGAGGTGAATTGTGTTCCTTGATCCGTGACTATTTCCCGAGGTACCCCGAAGCGAGTGAAAATTTCCTCAAAGAGAAAATCTACAACAGATTGTTCATTGGCTGAATACAGGGCATTGGCTTCTACCCATTTTGTTACATAGTCTGTGCAAACTAATATGTATTTTTTCTTCCATGACATGGGGATTGATAGGTCCTACAAAGTCTAAGGCCCATTTTTCAAAGGGTTTGATTACTACTTGGGCTTGGAGTGGCATTTCATCGACTGATGTAGGTCTTCCCATTCTTTGAAAATCATCACAGCTGGCCACGTATTTCTTTGCATCTTTAAAAATGGTCGGCCAATAATAGCCAGATTGTAAGATTTTGTAAGTTGTCCTTTTATCGGCAATGTGGCCACCACATGGGCCATCATGATAGGCTCTGAAGATATCATGTATTTCGTCTTCCCGGAAACATATTCTGATTACCAAATCAGGTCATGTTCGGTATAGGGTATCTTCATGCCACATATAATTGGCACTTAGCTGAATGATTCTATGTTTTTCTCTGGATGTCATACCTCGAGGCAGCTTGTTGATTACCAAATAGTTGGATACATATGCATACCAGGGTTGAAAGTAGAAATAGCAAATAAATTCTCATCCAGAAAATCATCATCTACTAGAGTATTGTCACCTGTATGGATAAGCCTAGACAGAAAATCAGCAACCAAGTTACCTCTTCCAGGCCTATCTATAATAGTGATATTAAATTCTTGTAGTAACAAGAGCCATCTAGTTATTCTAGCATTTGTAACAGGTTTATTCATTAGAAATCTAATATCTGAGTGATCTGTGTGCACAAAAACTTTGTATCTTGTTATATAGTGTCTAAACTTGTTAATGGCATGTACTACTGATAAGAATTCTTTCTCTGTGACAGTATAGTTTGCTTCAGCATGTGAGAGGTTCTTACTATCTTGAGAATCTGCCCTTCCCTTTGTCCTAATACGGCTCCCAAAGCGGTATCTGAGGCATATGTACAGATATGGAAAGGAAGAGACCAGTTTGGACCTCTCAAAGCAGGAGCACTTGACAGTTTTGTTTTTAAGACTTCGAAAGAGATTTGTTATTGCTCATCCCAACAAAATTCAACATCTTTCATTAATAGTTTGAAAAAGGGGGTTGCTAGTTTTGTAAAATTTTGAATAAACCTCCTATAGTAGCCAACATGCCCTAAGAAACTTATGATTTCCTTTCATGAACTAGGGATCTTAATTTGGGAAATAATGTCGATTTTGGCAGGGTCCACTCTTATTCCGGTACAGGAGATGTGGTGACCTAGAATGATTCCTTCAGTAAGCATCATTCTTGTTTTTTCATGACTGAGTGAGAGGTTGGTCTCTCTACATATAACCAGTACCTTTTTCAAATTATCCAATGTCTATTGGAAATCATCCCCATATACCGTGAAGTCATCCATGTAGACTTCCACACAATCATTGGTCAGATCAGAAAAAATAGCCAAGACAGCCCTCTGAAAGGTAGCAGGAGCATTATATAATCCAAAGGGGAGAACCCTATAAGCATGGGCTCCCCAAGGGCAAGTGAATGTGGTCTTATCCTGGTCTTCTGGTGAAATTTGTATTTGGTTGTAGCCACTAAACCCATCCAGAAAAGAAAAGTACCTTTTCCCAGATAAAGTATCCAAGACTTGATCTATGAAAGGTAAAGGGAAGTAGTCTCTATAGGTGGCCTTGTTTAGCTCTCGAAAGTCCACACAAATCCTCCATTTCCCATTTTTCTTTGGTACAATGACTAATGGGGAGACCCATTTGCTATCTGATATAGGGTAAATGAAATTGGCTTATAGGAGTTTTTGGAGTTCTTCCTTTACTATATCTTTCAAGGCTGGGTTCACTCTTCTCTGAGGTTGCCAGATAGGTCTGATTTGATCATTAGTGTAAATATGATGCATACATGTATCTGGGTGGATTCCTTTCATGTCAGAGTAATCCCATGCAAATGCATTGGATTGCCCCTGAATCATTTGTACCATCTTTTGTTGTTGATCTGTTTCTAGGCTGGCATTGATATACAGGGACTTCCCAGGTCTGATTTCTACATCTTGGACAGTGGACTCCTTCCCTTCCTCTATTTGCAAAAAAGTGGTTGTTGTAGAAGTAGAAGGGTGCCAAATTTCTTGAAATTCAGGGCTAAAGATGTGTGTGTAGTTGGGGAAAGATTGGGGATAGTCAATGCATGCCGAAGCAACCAAGAATAGACTTAGGATTTGTTCTTCAGATTGTTCTTGTACTCCTTTTACTTGTTCAAGTGTCAACAAGGGCTGGGTACAGTCCTCCTCCCCATACGGATTCTCCAACCAGAGAGGGACTTTGGTGGATTGTTGGGCGAGAGGAAAAAGGATAAGTTTCTGACTTTGAGTGCCATTGGAAATTGTCATTTCTCCAGATTGACAACTGATGAATGCATCAACAGTGGCCAACCAAGGTCGGCCTAGTACCACTGGGTGTCCTAGTTTGGGGGATTTGGGGTGGATTACCAAGAAATCCACAGGATATTTCCAAGAGGCCAATGTCACTGTTATATCATCTAAACTTCCTGTTGGGGTGATGACTGATTTATCTGCAAGCTCCAACAAAGTTTGTGTAGGTATTAAATGATCTAGTTGCAGTGTTTTCATCATGTTAACTGACATCACATTTATTGTTGCCCCTAGATCAATCAATGTGTTAGGCAAGGCAACACCATTGTTTTCTATGGTTACTACTAGGTTCCCTGGATCACTATACTTGGAAGGCATTTCTGTTATAAACTCGGATAACTTTTCTACCACTCGTATGACATGAGATTCCTTCCTCTTTACCCCTGGCTTTTTAATGCAAAGGTCCCTTACAATTTTAGCATAGATAGGTATGTCTTTAATGACCTGTAGTAGTGGGATCTTTACACATATATTCTGAAGTTTAGTCTCTAGATTATGTTCTAGAGGTTCCTCAGTTTTCTTCATGAGCAACCTTTCTGGGTAAGGGGGATTCATTTCATGGGGTGTTTCTGCTGCAAAGGAGCTAGGAGAAGGGATTTCTTCTGGTATTGGGGTGTTTCTTTCTTCGTTCATTGGATCAGTCATTTGTTCTTCTCTTTGAATCGTTTGGGCACCTATTTGTTCCTCTTGGTTTGTGTGATTATGCACGTGTTCTTCTTGAATGACCATAGTGGGATTTATTTTGTTTACAATCCTTCCTAACCTTAATTCAATTCCATTAAATGGAGCTGGCATTATTACATATGTAGGAAAGGTTTGTACTTCAACGTTTTTTATAGGTTGTGTCGGTCTATTATTTGGGTTAGGGATAGGTTGTGCAGGAATAGGAGTAGGCCGAGGAGGGTTTTGGATGGGTGCAGCCTGCATTGGTTGCTTCATGTTTGGATTCATGGGTAGTGCAAGTGGTTGTGGAGGTGGAAGAAGAGCAGGGGGGTTAAAACCTGGAAGCAACTGTGAAATATTCGAAGGATATTGTGGATAGGTGGCAAAATTTTTTGGTTGAAAGGGGGCATTTCCATATACAGGTCCTCTCCACCACTGTTTCCAAGGTTGGGTTTGTGTTCACCACTGAGGATAATACATGGGAGGTACCCATTGTTTTTGGGGGTATTGTGTACTTGGGTCAGCAAACATGTTGGGGTTTTGTTGTCTCCATGGTTTCCTAGGGGGGTAAGATGTCTCAGGTTCTCCTCCTCCCTTGAACATGGCCTTGAGTCCGGGGAGAGAAGGGAATTCATTAGTAGGATAGTTCTTTGTGAAAATACCATAGAGTTCAATAATATTGAGGGGGCATTCCTTTTCAGGGTGTTTCCTCCTACACTGATGACAGAAGATTACTAACACAACATTTTATTCCTCTTGTTTTCTTTTAATTTGCATGGTATCTAGTTGGGAACTGATGGTGTGTAGGATATTTGTTTTAAATTTTTCCAATAGATTTCCTAGCTCAATCCTTGTGACACCTCCGGATGTAGGTTTAGCAATTCTGTTGGTAGGGTCCCTTATACTTTTTCCTATTTTAGCTTGACTGCGAGAGTATCTTTTACAGTACTCTGCTATGTCTGCAAATGGTTTTTGGTAAATGTCCCCAGAACCCATAAGGTTTAACACTTCAATGCAATCATCCCTCACCCCCTTTAGAAACACAATCCTAATCGTAGTTGTATCTGAGGAAAACTACTTAGTCTTTTGGTAATTGTATAAGAACCTTTCTAAGTAGTCTTATAAGCTTTCTTCTTCTGATTGCTGCATTTTGAATATATCATTCCTAGCATCCCTAGGTCTGCAATAATCCTGGTATTTCTGGAGGAAGGTCTCTTTCATACCATCCCAAGACAAAATTGTGTGTTCCCCTAAGCTCATGAACCACCGTAGTGCCGAATCTTTTAGTGTGGCTGGGAAAAGTTTTAATTTTTGAGCATTATCTGTGTAGTTATAGCTTCTACATAATATGTCAAATTCAAATAAAAACGAGTCAGGGTATTCTGTTGACATACCTATGAAATGAGGAAGTGAAGATAATGGAATGTTCTTCATAGCAACATCTTTAGCCATATCCAGTATGGGGAATCCAAATATCTTTGTTTCATTGACTGTGTTTCCCTCTTCTTTTTCCATGTTTCCAAGCACTCTATAGGGAGGTGGTGAATTTTCTCCATTGAGTGATGGTTACACCACCGGGTTCTATGGTATATCTAGTTGTTCCAAGGTTTTGTGTGGTCTTCCAACAGCAGATGCAACCTCTTCTATTATTACTACTGCTTCTTTTCCGGTTTCTCTTCTGGATGGGGTCGCCAGTGCTGCCTCCTTTTCTTTCTACCTTCTGTTTTTGATCTGGACAGTGGCTTCAGATCTAGTACCTTTTGCTACTGTTGCAATTGCTGCCTTTGAGATCTCTCCTCTGAGAATTTTTTCTGCACGAGTTTTCGATGAATTAGTATAAGGGGGGGTTTTCTTTGTTGTTTGTTTTTTTGGTTTTTCTAAGTTTTTAGGAGCAATAAATCTGCCTTTATTATCTTTGTACCTACTCATAAAAAAATGAAATCAATGAAAACACAAATTCCTAATTAAAGGTAGGAGGAAAACCTCACTTTGGAGCAACCCCACCAAAGTCGATGCACAGCTTCTTACCTCTCGTCTTACCATCTTCTCTCTGCCCTCAGATTATCCTCAAATCCAATCCAATACTTCATCAAACCCAAAAATATGTTACCTGTTACCGTTTACAACTCCCCGACAATGACACCAAAATGTTGGTGCGTAAATATATTCACTGTATATCTCACACTCATTTAAATGTCAATCCGGGATTCGTAATGAAAAGAGTCATTACACCATATGTTCCGAGAACAAGTAACTTATTTAAGTCTGTTGCATATAGGAAATAATTAATAACATAAAAATAAGATCTCTAAATTCTTCAAAATATCCTATGAACCTAAAACTGATAATAAAACTTTAGACAAACAGTCAATCAAAGAAATGTTGTCTTAGAGAAACAAGTATGTTCATGTTAGGCACTTGTATTGAAAAGATGAACTTTTAAGAAGCTTGTTTTCTGTAACAATTAAAGCAATCAATTTCAACCACTCTGTAAACAAAAGCCGACTTCAATCTCATGTAACTCAATCAAACCAACACAGGGGAGATTCAGTATGACTGAAAGACTTTATTACAACACATGTAGACAAAAGATAAAGTCGCCTGGTCCTCTGCGATACTACAATCATGAAATTAAAATATCAGTCCACACTTCCCAATCGTGAGATAGCTACCTGCAATACTGAACTATCAAATGTATATTTGATATAACTCTTGTTGTTATACACCAATAAAAAATGATGAACTCAATGTTTAATCCTTAGAATGAAATAAAGACAAATCACACACACACACACACACGTTGTTGTGAACTCCAAATGTAAACACACAGAACATATACAATGAGGTTTACCTTAGTTGGGGCGGTGGGCCCTTGCTGAACCAACAAGGAACCTCTTAAGGAGTTAACAGACTAAAACTTTCACTCACATCCAAGAATTGGCATAAAAGATCTTCTGTATTAATTCAACTGGTAAATTGGATCAACAGTCTTTTACTTCATACATCATGACAACAAGTACTGTTTGATTCTTAACGTAGATTTCTCTTACATTCCTTATATAAGGTAAGCCGATGCTACCAATATCTATGGATAAACATTAAACAGTTAGGGAAATTCCAGAATTAAAATTTACATCGAATATTAAGGAGTCGACTCCATCCTCATGACACGAAGTGCATGAGCAATGGAGTCTCTTGCAATTATAGAACTAACTCGAACGCTTCTATCCAACCGTCTTCTCGAAATCTCCACCATTATCTAGGTCCAACTGGCGCATCCCGAAACAGAGGTTTTAGTACCGGATTGCACACAGTCGCAAGTCTGGTACCGGAACAGAATAGAGCAAGGAGTACCAGAATAATGCACATCTTGGTACCAGATCAAAACTGCCTTGGGTACCGAAATGGATTTGGTACCGGATTACATGGTGTTTGATAGTGCCAGATAGATTGCTCATAAATCAAATGATTAGAACTATACAAAATAAAACACTTTTAATCGAATTAATTAAAGAAAGTTAAACAAACATGCTTTAAATCACCAATTACCTCTTGCAGACATGACATAGCTATTAGGCATGTATTTTGGGAGGGAATAGTCCAGTGTAGGTTTATATCAAAGGAAAAAGACTTGGATAGAGGGTAAGATAGGGTATTATTTTATGGCAAAATGGAGACTCAACAAAATCTAATGAAGGTTGGAAGAAAAGAAGAAATGAAAAGTATCAAAGAACAAATCTAGAAAAGAAAGATCCTACAAACAAAATATCTCATGAAAAAGTATGGAGAAGAAAATCGGAAATAGTAAACAAGAGATATGATCTAGCACCTTAAAATGAAGAAGTTTCACTTACACAGAATAGTGATGAATCTTCAATAGCATATCAACCAGAAGAATTGAGCAATGAAAATCTTGGAAGTTTTCCAATTTTATTTTCATGAACTACTAAAATTCCCCCTCAGCAAAAAATGTGCATAAAATGAAGGAAAAGCATGATTAATAATATGGAGTGCATCAACCTGGTTAGATGAGTATTATAGACTAAGTATCATGAAAAACTAAAGAAAGTCTTAAGTATTTGAGGCAATAGTACAAACAAACAGATGGAAGGACCAATTCAATCTTATTTCTAAGGGACATAAGTTGAAATTAGTTTCTGCAGAGTCGAAGGATTGTGAACAAGATATTAAATTGGTTGAAAATTGGAAATTAAATTAATTGGTGTCGATCAATGCTATTCTTGCGAAATATTAGAATATCAACAAGAATAAAGAAACAAAATATTAGTGAGATTCACACCCTTGTCCTTTAGGACAAAGGAGAATACGGTAAAAACCTATGAAATGGTAAAAACTCAAGGGGAGTATTTAATTTGGTCATCAAATTAGGAAGTCATTGGATTAGGTTTAAAAGTCTTAATCACTACAAAAATTGGTATCAATAAGACTACCTATTTGAACATAAAATCCCAAGAGATTTAGATAACAGCGGATACATTCACAAGGGGAGAAAAACAATAAAATTTTAACTCTTTTTCATTGATGTCTAAGGGGAAGAAAAATAGTAAAACAAATTTGGTATCAATTTTTGGTATAAGTAATAATTCAATCCTCCAACCTGAAAATGATATCGGTGATATGGGAAGCAAAAGTATTTTTTTTACAGATATGTTGCCCTCAATGCCAAGGGGGGGGATTGTTGGCATTATTGATTATGTGTTGTCATTGATGGCAACATGAGTCCAACATGTACAGTAATCAGAAGAAAATGAAGATCACCTTGGGGTAGAGGAATATCACTTTGGGGTAGAAGAAATTTGTGATCAGTGTTTATCACAATAGGATTAAAAGAGATCCTATGTTCCTAAAGCTCATAAGACATATCCTTCTGATTGATACAAACAGTGCATAAATAAGTGTATTTACACAAAGCCCAGAAGGAAGAAACATTAATCGAAGCTCAGAAGGGATGGCGCAGTTCAGTAACACATGAGATAGAGCTCTGCGATTGAACTAATCATTTTGTAAAAGATCGGGTTACAACAACCATTGGATTAGTTCAATATCAATTCTCGACCATCCAATCGAGTTTAGTGGAAGGATAGTGTAAGCCACAAATATCATGGAGTCTCGGATTAAATGAACTACCATCAACCATTGATATGGAATGAAAAAGTTGAACCATTAGATCGGAAGGTGGTCAACTCTGACTCTAACCACTCTAGAGAAAAGGAGTCTAGAACAAGTAAAATTATATGAAGTTTGAAGCCCCAAAGTCATGAACTACGGTCAACTCCAGCATTGACCACTCTGGCAAAAACGAGACTAGAACAGGTAAGTTTACCTTAATTTCAAAGCTTCGAAGTCATGAACTCTCTTCGACCGTCAAATCAGAAAATCCCCTCAACCGTTGATCTATTCAAAGCATGGTAAACTATGTCCTTGACCTACTCTGGCGATAAATAACTCATATGAACCAAGAACTCTCGAACCCCAGAGTTACGAAATAAACATATGCCATAGGATCAAGACAGTTGAGAATATATGGTGGTAGATCTATTCGGCACTTCGGCAAAAATCGAAGGATTTAAAAAAATTCCAAAACTCCTAAAGCCCTGAAGTACCGAAGTCATTAAGTAATACATATGGCAAAAGAATAAAGTGACACGTGGAACACACATTAAGATCCCATGTCATCATAGTCCACGTCAGCAAGACCACGTCGACAAGGACACATGGCGCAATCAGATGGTGACAAGTGTCAAGGTTTAGTTGGAACTTTATGTATACATAAGTCATGAATCTAGGTGACACATGGCAACCACTCGGCCAGTGCTAGATCAACAGTGACATCAGTAAGCTACGTCACTCTAGGAGCATGTCCTTCAAGGATATCTACTTCCTTTTACCAGCAACTACCCGAAGCATTGAAGGGATAAGTCGTGAACTATCGTTGGTCATTGATCTAATGTCATCCAGGATGTATCATGGCCATTATATCAAGCGTAGTGGAAAGATAGAGTAAGAATGAATCACGAAGTAATGTTAACTGTTGATCTACTTCAGGAGCATTCTCAATCGGTGATCAAGCAAAGTGGAAGGATAGCATAAGGAGTACTAACAAATGACAGCAAGCGATCATCGTAGCCTTGTGACTTATTTGATAGGTAAATTTTTGGAGGGATTGAACTACTTTAGAGTTCGAATATCCCAGAGTCCTAGAGTGTCGAAGCTCCAAAATAAGATTCGACTATCCATTGAGGAGGAAGATCCACGGTCGAGATCCAAAAGCACAAACAAGTAAATGTGCATGAAGATTAACTTGGTGAAGGGAGCATGCAATGATCTGGACCGTTGAAATTTATGAACACACGTCAACTCAAGATTAAAGTACACAGTGGCCAAGTGTTTAATCTCCACTATGTTGACAAAGAACGGACCGTAGATCTCAACTCCTAATTAAGTTGTGATCATTGATTTTGTTGAATCCTCTAGATAAGCAAGGATTTTCCATTCAAATGAAGGTTAAAATTGATCGTCTGATATACTAGTGAATAGAGTCTACGCAATTTGGTGAAATTTACTCCGAAAGGATACAAGGTTTGCAAAGTCCAATAATCCTGAATACCCAAAGAGTCGGAGCTCTTGTTGACCTAAGTCCAACATTCCTAGCTCTTGTTCATGTGAAGGTTCTTAAAAGAAACTCGAGGGCCAAGTTCAATAACTACACGGAAAAAATAAGTTAGGCCCTTGGTTTTTAGTTGAAGGGCATATGAAAAATATGTCAATAGAGAGTACTCTATGTACTTCGGAGAACTTTACTTTGGGAAGTATTACTCTAATAAAATGCAAGAAGGTCGAAGTCTGGAGGACTTGGTTCCAAACATTGGTCTTGTGATAGAGGAACAAAGGTGAAATAAGAGGCCCTATGAACGATGCTTTAAATAGATAAGCCTGCGGTTTTGAGCCTATGGTCATTTGAACATTGGGTTGAAGGAAGCACCTTTTATTATTATTATTATTATTATTATTATTATTATTATTATTATTATTATTTTATATATATATATATATATATATATATATATATATATTATTTTTTTTAAGATGGGACCTTTTCCCTTTTCTTTTTTTTTAACTTAACTGTCGTGAAATTTAGTGTCTCATTCATTGGTACCTCTTAGGACATTTTTAACTCAGGTTCCCAGGTCAGAGTTCATACCTTAGTAGTTCGTTGTATTTACAGCCAGAAGACTGTTTACTTATTAACTTTTTGGTAAGTATTTATCATGATTATTCGTGCGGATTACCGTTATAGTATAGTTGATCTCCTGAGTCCTTGATGATTTTCTTGCAAATAAAATGACCTGACAACTGTCAAACACTCATACAAATTTTGTGAACTTCTTTGTATTTGCATTTTCTGAAAAAAAAATTTTTTTTTATTTTTTATTTTTTTTTAACAGAATTAAACTTATCGAAAGCAATGTAATTATAAAGAAAACATGAAAACAAACCGGTATGTACAATGGAAGTTCGAAAACATATTACTGCATGTAGTGTTTAAGGTATCGCCCATTTACAGGGGCGCTCAGAATGTCTCCATCGAGATTTTCTAATGAAAAAACATTTTTTCCTTTTGAGGCTGAGACTCTATAGGGGCCAGACCATATCGAATCGAACTTGTCGTGTTTGCCAGTGTCTTCTCTTCTGACTTCCCATTTTAGTACCAGATCTCCAGAGAGGAAATCTCTATCCTTAGCCTTTTGATCAAATAAAGCCTTCATCTTATCCTGATATCTCTGCAACTTTTCGTTTACTTTTGCTCTATTTTGCTGAACTTCGACCAGTTGGTTTTCTCTCCTAGTAATGTTGTTAGGTTCTTCGTTTGAATCTTGCCAAAGTTTCATTACTGGTAGAGCAAGATTGATTGGTAAAATAACATCAGTTCCATATACCATCTGAAAAGGGGACATCCCAATTGCCCTTTTGGTACTTATCTTGTTGGCCCATAGAGCGTATTTCAAATGGATATGCCACGTTTTCTTGTTCTCAGTCAATATTTGTTTTGATCACGGTTGTCAGACTTTTGTTAGATGACTCAGCTAAATTGTTGCCTTGCGGATAATAACCTGTGGAGTGTCCTAATATGATGTTAAATTTTTGGCAAAATCTTATCATAGCCATTGATTTAAATGCTTGTGCATTATCGGTGACTATCTTTCGGGGATAGCTGAATCTGGATAAAATATTTTCTTCTAGAAAATTGATTACAACTGCGTCAGTTGTGTTTCTTGTAGGAATAGCTTCCACCCACTTAGTAAAATAGTCTCTTGCAGTTAGAATCCACTTGTGCTAAGCATTGGAATGTGGGTGAATCTCTCCAATGAAATCAAGACCCCATTGCTAAAAAGGGACTTCGGTTTTAACTGGAATTAGAGGTAAAGCTGGGACTTTTTGTTTACCTGTAAACAACTGACAGGGAATGCAAGTTCGGACTTTGGTGTTTACATCTATGAATAGTTTGGGTCAGTAATATCCAGCTCTTAAGATTTTATAAGTTGTGGCTCGCCAAACGTGGTGTCCTCCACACACTCCCTCATGGAACTCATTTATAACCTTTTCAGTTTCGGTCTCGACTAAACAGCTCAGCAAGAAACCCAGGGGATCCTTCCAATATAATTTTCTATCTATAATACAATATTTTATAGCATGTAGCTTCAGTGTCTTGGCTTTAGATGGGGTTAGTTCACTGGGACATTAAAGAGTCAATAGGTAAGAAACAATATTGCGGTACCAGACTGAAGAAGAAAACCCGTCTTCTATCTCAACCGCAGGTGTAGCGAAATCGAGTTCATTTATCTCTAGGAAATCCTCGTCTTCTTGTAGTTGATTTATTCTGATTGCCTGCAAGTTTGATTCGGCTAGCAATTTAGTTAAACCTTGGCCTTTAATGAGTTTTGTTGGTTTGACTTCCAGATCGAACTCTTGAATCTTAGCTAGCCATCTGCCTCTTCTCCCATCACTATCCGGCTGAACCAGTATGTCTTTGACAGAGCTTGTAGGAACATAGGCTATGATCTTCGAATGTAATACATACGTTCTGAAGGCCTTGAGAGCCTTCACCATTGCGTAAGATTGTTTTTCTAGTATATTATATTTCAACTCAACATCTCTCAGACTTTTACTGAAAAAAGCAATGGGTTGTTCAAAGCCTTCTTCGTTTTTCTGTAACAATACAGTTGCGATAGTGTGTTCGGAAGTGAAGGAAAAAATCAGAAATCCTTTTGTGTAATCAGGACTTGCCAAGACTCGCGCTTCACTAATAACTTTTTTGATTCATTGAAAAGATGCTTTGGCTTCACTTGTCCACTTTGTCTCACTATTCTTTTTCAACATATCTGTGATCAGCTTCACAATTTTGGCGAAGTTAGGGATGAATCTTCTCAAGAAAATTATTTTTCCTAAGAAAGATTGAATTTCTTTTACATTTATAGGGATGTTTATAATATCTATTGCTTCAACTCTTTTGGGATCGATTTTGATTTCGTCTTTAGACACTATATGACCTAATAGCTTACCTTCTTGCATAGCGAAATGAGGTTTTTTGGGATTGAGGGACAAACCAAATTTACGACATTTCTCGAAAGTTTGCTTCAGGTGCACTAGATGTTCTGCATCAAATTTTGAAAAAACAGTGAGATCATCGAGATAGATAACAACAAATTTATCTCTCTCACCCATGAAGGCGATGTCCATGGCTCGCTGGAAGGTGGCCTCTGCATTCATCAAGCCGAAAGGCATTTTATCATACATGAAGGTACCCCAAGGGGTAGTGAAAGTCGTTTTTTCCTTATCATCTTCGTGTACTGCGATCTAATTGTAACCTGAAAAACCATCAATCATCGGCATTCTGTTAGCTCCAACTACTTTCTCTAAGACGTGGTCCATCTTAGGCAATGGGTAATTGTCTTTGAGTGACGATCGGTTCAGGTTTCTAAAATCAACACACAGTCTGATTTCGCCATTTTTCTTTCTTACTGGGACTAAATTAGCCACCCACTCGGAATATCTTAGTGGGACGATGATTTTGGCATCCAAGAGTTTTTTTACTTCTTTTTCTATTACTGGTAAAAGCATAGGGTTTATCTGTCTGAGTTTCTGTTTAAAAGGCTTGACACCAGGTTTCAAAGGAATTTTATGTTCGATTATAGAAGTATCATAAGTTCTCAGTTCATCATAAGACCAAGCGAAAACGTCTTTATATTTTCTAAGCAACTCAATGTATTTACTTTTGTTTTATGGGGATAGGTATTTGGATAGTTTCACCAACTGAGGGTTTTCTTTGGTACTATGTCACAGTCCTCAACCTCTTCAGGCTAAGGTTGTAAAGTGGATCTTAAAGGGATATCATCTTGATTAAATAATTTTTCAAAGGGAATCAGGCCCTTGGGGATCTGGTTATTTTTTAGAACAAGCATTTGATGATTGACGATTTTATCGAGGAATTCTTGGGGGTCCTCCCCTTCCTGCATGATCCAAACAGGATCATTTTGGTTTTCTTGGTCGGCATGTGTTTCGACAAACTCATCTATTGATTCTAAAAATTTGCGCAGTTGTTCATCGTCCTCAAAAACTTGCCAGTGTTGTATGTTATTGGGTATGGAAGGTCAGTGTCTCATTTGTGTATGGTACTTTAGTTTGAAAGCGATGGGAGGTGTGAATGTTGAGGTTGCTTTGGCTAATGCATCAGCTTGTTAGTTTTCGGTTCTTGGAATGTAGTGAACTTTGACAGAGGAGAAGAATTTTTTTATCAGATCCCAGATGCAATTCTTGTAAGACCTCAACCTAGGATGTTTGGCCTGGTACTATCGGTTTACCTGTTTTACGATTAGCTCGGCGTCACCAAAGATTTCGAGGTTTTTTATTTTCATTCTCCTAGTGGCTTCTAACCCTAACACTAAGGCTCCATACTCACATACATTATTAGTGTGGTCCACATTCCACTGTAGTCTATAGGAAAAGGGGATTACGAATTGATTATTAGGGGCCACAAGGAGTGCCCCAACTCCAGCTCCAAAGTAGGATGAAGCGTCGTCAAAAAACATCTTCCACACACCAGTGCTATATACATTTTTTTTAATCTTTTGTTTTTCTATTTTTTCTTTTGTACAACTTTCATTTATACCTAAATCAATATCATCATCAATGGATAAAATACAATTACCTAAATCTTGATCGACAATATATACATGGTGGTTATTCAGGTTGAGCGGATCACTTACCGTGAATGCCAACCTGGTTTCTCTATATAGGCGCGTGAACTGTCCTCCAAAAACTGGAATCGTAGCATATGTCATGTCAAGCTGGAGAGATCCTCCAAGCTTGGCACCCCAAGATCTAGATAACAGCATACCATATTTCAGAAGGATATCGGCGACCACTACGTCCATGAGAATGCTTTTCGCAAGTATTTGTGCCAGATTTACCACCAAGTCTTTAATCATGCCTATACATTTAACTTTTCTTGAATCGAATGAATATAAATCTCCATAAGGCCTAGTGATTTCGAGACCCAATTTTTTCATAATGGCTTTAGGCATTACATTGTGGGATGCTCCAGAATCGAGCATACAGTTATTATACAATTTATTAAACCTCATGGCTGAGAAGGTTTGACCTCGATGGGAATTTTATTATACAATTTATTAAACCTTTGGGTGAACTCAAGAAATGATTTGGAATTTTTCTTTCTAAGAGACCTGAATTCAGTCAGATAATAGAGGTGATCTTTCCTTTCTCCCCATTGTCTGATGAAAGCACTTTCAAGTTCATCGTATGACCTTAAAGATCCTGCTGCTAAGCCTCGGAACCAGGTTCTGACCTGCCCTTCGAAAGTTTGTAATAAGAGTCTGGAGTAGACATCTTTGTGTTCAAGTCCTAGGATATCAACAAATTGGTCAAAGAAATTGATGTGTTCTTATGCAGTTAAATCACCTTCCCCTGTGAATTTTGGGAGATTTTTCATGTAATTTTCTGGAAGGTCATGTAAGGGAACCGGGAGGACAATAGGGGCATATCTGGCAGCCACCTTAGCAAAAATTCCAGAGAGTGGTACTTGGCCACCTGCTGCTCCTCCTGCGGCACCACCTACAGCACCGCCTCCAACTCCTGCACCTTCGTGCGTAGCCATTGATGGATTTGAGGCTGAAACTCGAAGTGTATGAGGAGAAAGCTCACGAAAGATTGGTAGATTTTAGGTTGTGCTTGAATGTGAAAAAAAGGTTGTGGGGAACTAATTGTCAAGGCACAAGAAATTGGAGAAAGAAGGCCTAAGATGAAAAGAATTTGTTTCTCCAGACTCATAAGACGAATATATCGGAGAATCAACGGGGGTCAAATCAAGATACACAGGGCATTCGTTAGAGTGCTTGGTAATAGGAGTGTGCACTTCGAGAAGAGAGAATGTATCGATTAAAAGAGGGAGGGAGATGGATCTCTCAAGTATTCCTCTGACGTTCGACCGTGTAGAATTAGGTTGACAAATGGTGTGTGTTGGTGAAACGATTTGTCTAAGGGATCTTCGTGATTTTAAAATCTTTTTCGAATCAGAAACTGGCGAGGTCTGCTTGTCATCCGGGTTCTTTATGGTGTTCTTTCGGCTAAAAGCTAGTTTACTTATCGTGGAGTCACCAAGTGAAAGATAAAAGTAGCCTTAGAAGGTTTTTTTTTTATCTTTGTTCACTATCAAAGAAAGAAAGTGTCAATGTCGTTCTTCCCAGGGAAAAAAATTTGTTTCTTCGATTCCCGGCAATGGCGCCAAAAAGATGTTGTTCCTGAGTTTATACTTTAAGGCTCTAAAGTATACCGTCAAGGCATCTGAAAATGTAGAGATAGTTAATGGGTAAAAAGATCAGTTTAATGGAGAGCGAGATCAAAGTTGGTTCCTTAATTGTCTCTGTCTAGCTTCCCATTGTTCTTGGATGCTAATATCCCTTTCAATCACAACCCATGAACGTTCAAGTTCTACCCATGTACTTGTTGTTTGTAAGATGGTATTGAATAGGTTTAACTCAATGCTTGTCTGATCTGATAGACCGGGTTCTATATTAGGTTGTCTGGTAACTGGAACAGTCATGAAAGCTAAGGGTTTCCTTTTTGTAAGTCAAAATTATTTTTAAGGGTCGCAAATTTCTGGTATGAATTAATAAAAATAAAACTTCCAAACTATGAATCAATAGTATAACATAAATAAAGGTAGTTTCTAGTATCTGAGTCAAATTTAAAGGAGACGGTGCATGGAATGAAGAAAGAAAAAGAAACATATAGTTGTATAACAAATGTGAGGCATCAATTGAAGAGGAATCTCACTTTATGCTAATAGAAGAAAGAGAGATGATAACTTTGAAGAAGTATACAATTTTAGAATTCTAAAACGTTCATAGGTCTTATATCCGTTGATAGCTGATACAGAGGAAAAACTGCAAACGGTTAGATAATCTGGCTGTTCAATCACCACAATAGAGGTTGCATCATGAAAGCATTCATTGAAGATATGAAATAAAAGATAGAATGACAGAGAAACACATAACTCAGGCTTGACAAGATCTGGAATCTTCAATCTGTATGGTATTAATTCTGGCAAAATGAAATTTTCTCTTTACAATCCCCTCCAGAAAAAGGCCCACTCTTAGTCTTGAAAAGTTATATTTATACAAAACTACCAATCCTAAGACGATTGGTGATTTCCTAATTCCTAGTGACTAACTATTTGTTAAAAATAGATCAGAAACCGTTTGCATGATCTTCTCCATTTTTCTGCTTTCTTGTAAGTAAAGATCCTCCAAATGATACTTTTACTTTGTTGATGACTCACCTTCTTTTGATCCAATATATTCAATGCATCTCTCCAGGAACTGTGTAAAATTTCTGGGGGGTTCTGGAAGGTCCTTTGCTTCGAACAGATAAACCTTTCTCTGTATCTTGGAGATACGGTCTTCAACTCCTTTATCTGCAAACTTTATCAACTGCAGTTTTAAGTTGGGCTCAACCAACAACCTGTCTATTAGGGTGACATCCATTTCTCTTAGTTGTGAAATTTCTATTTGAATTTCACTCAAATTTTCTCTAAAATTTAATTGATGTCTTACAATATTAATCTGTCCCAGAAGTCCTATACAATTGCCTTTTCCAATGTTTAATGACCTTTTGTCTAAGAGATCAAAAACTTCTTCGCAGTCATCTCTAATTTCCTTGACTATTCTTTTGTTTTCAGTTATGTTGGTTTCCCATAGCTTGAGCATGATGTCGCCTCTGATTTGCTTTGTGACTGATATTTTCGTAGTTTTGGATGTCTCTTCACTTGTCGAATATATGATTGCCTTTTGGAGAGTAACCCTTGCTGCTTTGGCTTCTTTTTCCTTCAGGATAATATTATCAAAGGCATTATCTGCTTCTTGAAAGTAACTCTAAATAATCTCTATCTTGGAAAACAATTTCTGTTGTTCAACTTCTATTTTTGAATGCACTTCCAGTGATTGGGCCTGGAAAGTTTTCAGATCTATGACCTGACCTTCCATCAAATTTAATGTAGCCTGTAACTGTTCTGCATGCTCCTTTTCCTGAGCAACCTGCACCTGACTTGCTTGTATCTTCTGGTTCATTTCGTCGAGGCTTGATTTGAGTAATTGAATTTCTAGCCTTTCGGCAGCCCTGGTCTGCTCCAAGCTTTTACTCACCTCTTCTCTGATGTTCTCCTCAACATTATTTAACTGATCTTGTAATTGAGCTATCATGTTATTACTCTTCTTTATCCTCGTTCTCATGTTTCCCACGGTAAAAAAGTTTGTTGTTGCCATGGCTCCCATGGAACCTACTATCTCTGTAGCGAAATCCTCCTCCTCCAAATTTTGTCCATCTATCAAGACTTTATGCTTTTTTACCATACTCCCCTCCTTCATATGCATCTCTTGTTTCAAGATGACCTTCCTTTTTCTGCTGAAAAAATAATCAGAAGGAGGAATCTCATCTATGGAGATAGAGGTGAGGTCATCAACAAATAGAGCTCTTGTCTGTGGGAATCCAAAAGTGGATTGTAAGGGGGTTAAGGAAGCTATGGGACTTCCTAGATCTGTAGATCCTTTCCCTCTTATTGCCTTAGGCGTATTGACATCAACACCAGATGATGAAGGGGGAGTAAGCTTACTGGACTCGGGAGGTCTCCCGGACCTCCTCTCTACTTCAGTCTCTGATTTTTTTGTCTATAAGGCCTCTTTGTTTTGTGGGGGCTTTTCTGTATCCTGTGGGACTTTTTTAGGATTTCCCTTCTTCTGTGATTCCTATTCAAAGCCTGGGGGAACATTTTCTTGCTCCTGGGGGAGGGTGATTGCTTCTCCTAGCAGTACTTTGGGCATACCACTTTGTCTATGCTTCTGAAAGGTTCGAAAGCTAGCTTGCAGGTCGGACGATAGTGTCTGTACTCATTCTAACACCTCTTTATAAGTCTTAGTCCCTTTGAACATGTCATCCCAAGAGGACTCCTCATGTTCATATGCTTTCATATTGCAGTGTATCAAGTGTTTGTTCACTAGTTGATAAGGGTCATGCCTTTTGTACTCAATATTTAACAATTTGACTTCTTTGAGTGCTTCTACTTCCACCTTGGAATGGCCCAAGTTTTGCAATGAAAATTTCCCAATATGCACAGGGAAGATTGGCTAGGACTTCTTTTGATCTGCCTTTAGCTCTATTCTGATACCACCTTTCACTATTTGGTGTGCTACTTCCCTACACACCAGTCTGTCCGAGAGGAATTTTGGAAGTGGATGAGGGGGGATTGAGCACCCATAACCCCTGATGTAGGAGAAGATTTCTTCAATGAACCAGTCTGCTATTGCCTTGAGGTTTTTTGAAACTGTTTCATAAATGCGAGGAGGGTCACAGCCAAAAAACATTTTATGCATCAGTATTACCACGAAATGACAAATTTTGTAAAACAAATTTTTTGCGTTTTCTTCCCACAGCTCAGAGTGATACTCATGAATGGGTTCGAGGCAGGTTATGTTCCAACTCCAATTCATCAAGGGGAATGGAGTCATAAAACAAATTGCGTCTGTGATGTATGCCAACATGTAAAAGGCCACTGGTTGACCTCGGGATCTTGCATCTTTGTAATCTGAAACCTAAATCTTGCTCCAGTTGAAACTATATCCTTCTAATGCTTCCTCTAAGAAGCGCACCCATTCTGCGGGGAAATGATAGGGACTCTTTTTGCCAAAGAGTCTACACAACATCATGGCTACATAAACCATGTACTCATTCAAAGAAGTTGTGGCATAAATTATGTGGGTATCGGCACTAAATTTTGATGGACATCTCCACCAGCCTTTGATCATATCAAGGTAAGTTTGGTTTGCCTCGGTACATTCCTTTCTCTGAAATTCAGCTATAAATTCGACATTGTAAATGTATTTAGGATTGGGTGAAAGTTTGTACATTACCTGGATATGTTCATGTCTGAATGAGCCGATAATGACTGCTTGATCATTTAAAATGCTTCTCGTTGGAATATCAATCTTCTATAAAGCCCAACTGATCATGTCGTTGTACGCCATGAGCCGTGGGTGTGCTGCAATCTTGTGAAGTTCTGATTTTTCTATGTCCCGAAGGTGATTCTCGGAATCATTAGGGGAATTTTTGATCTCGTAGTCCAGAATTTCATAGATTTGTCTCTAGGATTTAATCGAGTTGATAGCATGTGGCATGGTGTTGGATATGACATCTCCCTTTGGGCTGAAAATCTCAGTTGTATCTTCACTCTTCTTGGGTCCCTTCTTTGGTGCCATAACTTTCGTATTGGAACGAAAACTTGTCACAGAAGAGAGGTGTATAAGCTTGGTTGGATGCGACTTACTCCTGATAGAAAGAACAAGAATAAGGTTCAAAACACAGACCTTTAATTTTCCTTTAACTCGTTTTATGGTGGAAGTATCGACGCAGCTGCCAAGAATTTAATACCTTTAATGCAGAGAATATTTCTGAGATACGCATTTGCGTCACAAAAATCACCAGCTATCCGTTATTAATATGGCCGTATTTCGGCGACTCTAAATTCAAAATTCGAAAGATCTCATTCAACGAAACTCGAAAAATGAAAAAACCTAAGAACTTTAATTACCATTAATTGTGTTTTTAAAACGAAGTTAGTTCATTTTAAACATTGATTTTGAGTCGAGATTTCGCATTTCGAGGATCTTGCTACACGAGATATGTCGCCACTAAACCCCGAATCCCGAAATCGCGATGGGATTAGTTTAGGCCTTAGCTTTGGTATTGAGTCGGGACTTCGCGTTTCGGGGTTTCGGGGATCTTGCTTACACAAGGTATGTCACCACTAAACCCTGAATCCCGAAATCGTGATGAGATTAGTTTAGGCCTTAACTTTGGTATTAGTAATTTAATTAATCAGGGTCAATAACTAACTTCCATTTTTTTTGGGAAATCGGGGATCGAGATTTCGCAATTCGAAATGTATTGAAAATGTATTGTTCTAAGTGAACCTGAATCCCGAAAGGTTAAAAGATTGTTAATTAACTCCTTTAGGGTTTTAATTTTTCGTGATTAAAAGTATTTTACAGAACGTGCGTCGAGACTTTAAAAACACTTGAGCTTTCTGCCTTTTATTATTAAAAAATAAAGCCATTTCGGGATTTTGGTACCGGGCTTTTGGGACTGATAGCGAGGATTGTACCTTATGAAAAGCCGAATCCCGGAAAAGAAAAGTTTTAGTCTTAGAGATAAAAACTTTAAGACCTAGTTTCAACATGAAACAAAGAACGTACCGGTCGGAGACAATAACACAAGGACATTGCAGTACAATGTTATATCATCACTAAGATAGACATTCCCATCCTCAAAATACCAGTGACTTGAAGCATGGTTGCTAATAAATACATTGTAGATCCATGATTATATTTACTAACGATATGGCCACCAGAAATACAATGTGGATCCATATCACCATAACTTGAATGGATTCATTGCCACGAGAATATACACTGTGGATCTACGAATAATAACATAGCTACGGACTAATACATTGTGGATATATGTGTCAACATTACTCCAGTACTTTCCATTGCAGCCTATGGAACTAAATATTCAAAGGGAGTTCTTCAGCTCGACTTCAATTCTGAGGTACAATTCTAGCCATTTGAATAAATGTCTTGGCGTCGAACATGGTAAAAACCACTTGATTACTGGTCATTGAGGTATATCGTTAACAAGTGCGAGGGAAATCACCATTAATGTTAATGACCCCCAAGGTACTATAGTACATCCCTTCGAATGTGAATTAATGAGTTGAAGTCGAACATTCAAGAGAATCTTTTGATCAGGGAGCAATGATGTAAACTCCCTGTCAAAAGCGAAGATACCTGCCATTGAGGCATGCAGGTTCCAAAGTACTAAGATGCTTCTAAATCAACTTCCCACATGAGGATTTTGTGTCGATAGGAAGTGATTTGTCGCAGGAGGACCTTGATGTATCCCCCATCAACGCCACGAAACAGTCACAAGATTTGTAGTAAAATTACAGAGTGATTTCAGGACTGACTCAGGGATGGTCGATGAAATAGGAGGCTTAAAGAAAATTTAGAATTTGGCCGATGCAATAGAAGGCTTCTTGGTTGAACTTCTATCGAATATTGACATGACATAGGTCTTGGTAGCACTGACTCAAAATGGAAGATCATAAGGCAAAAGTTCGCAAAAAGGGCATGATCAACAGGAGAAAAGTGGATTTCCCAACTTTGACACAAAAGGTAAAAGATGTCATGTTCGAGAGCGACTGTTGCCATTAATACAGATTCCCTTCCCAAATTTCCCCCCATATGCTTGGTGAGTACCTCTTTATTTTTTAATGAGCTTGAGGAGGATAACAAATGCTCATTGTATAAGCTCGTTCTTTGGACAAGTCCCTCGGAGTATTTTTAACGAACCCTAGGAAGGAGTGGTTCGGTCCCATATGGGTCTTACAATGTAGGTTTTATGAGTCCAGAGGAAGGAAACTCTGTGGTTTTTCATATTTAGAGAGTTTGAAAAACACTTAAAGAAAACTCCAAAAATGTCATTTTTTCGTAAGTTTAGTCTGCCAAGCCCGAAAAAGTATAAAACAATTAAAGGGAGAACTCTTCTAGCGAACACTGATGTATTCCTAGAGCGTACCTTTTTCGTAATTAATCTACTCGTCCCGAAAAAGGGGTAAACTTACTCTGAATAGACGCTCCTTCGAAAACAAGCATGGTTCTTTAACTCGTTTTACGAGTGTGAAGGAAGCAAGTTCACTCGACAATCTTTTTCATTTTTTAATAGGGTTTCGAAAAGGGATTTAAAGGATAATCCCTAAAAAAATTGCATCGTCGTAGTCCCATGTTTCATGTAGATGACTTTTGTACTTGTACAATCTAAAACAACAATGTTATTTGCACTTGAATTTTTGAAACTATATGAAAATGGATAAAATATGAAAAGAATATTTAAAGGAATATTCCATTTAGGGTAAAAAAAGGAGTAAAAACTCATTCATATTTACTATTTGCCATCTTACCATTTTGAGTGTGGAGAAATAGTTCCATAGGAGTGATCTTCAAGCTTTGATTTCAGACAATCCAGACAACCATTTGCAATTCTGTCTTTTCCAGGTACATCTTCTCTTCCCCTCCTTTCATTTTTTTCTTGTTTTAAATCATTTTGTTCAGTATTCAGGGGTTTATGGGCTATGGTCCAAGCCCTAAATCACGTTACAGGGTTGTCGTGAGAAGCTTCTATCGAAGACTACGACAAATGTAGTTGTGGCAGTCTCCCATGTCGAGAATTTTGACAACGTCACTGTGTGTGTAAAAACACAAAGCGAGATGCGTAGTTGTCAAAATTTAAAAACAAAATAGGGCCATAAATCCCACATAATCCTGGTTTTGATTGATGACTAAGGCTTGAAAATGTTGTTTGCGGACCTTTTACTGGACAAGATGTTGGAGTGGAGAGAGAGAGAACATGAACTTGAAGATCAAATTGCTTTTAATGACCCAAATACAATGGCGACTCTCCAAAATTGTGGTTTGGAAAAGTTCTTTAAGCTTAGTAGTATGAGAGCTCATGTTCCTCTTTTGGAATATATAGTGAAGATGCAGGATCTCAATGAACGAGTTTTTAAAGTTGGGGTTCATGATATTTCCATTGAGATTGAGGATATTTACTTTCTCACCGGACTATCTAGATGAGGGCAACGAGTTTCTTTATTCAGTTTCCGAGGAGGAGGGGACCAAACCGAAATTATTGTCAGAGATATTTGTATCTCAGGGGCTACCAAAGTTAGTGGAAAAATCTTGATTCAAGATGTTAGATATCTTTCACTGAGGACAACTCTTTTCACCATTGTGTTGGTTGTTGGAAGCCAAGCTCTTCATTTGGCTATCAACGCACAAATGCAATACATCGTTGATTGCATGGTGCCTATTGTTTTTAACTGGTGTGTTGGTCTTTTGGAAAACTTGAAAGATCAACTAACGAAGTGCAAAACAGGTTGGTTGAAACAATTTGGGTACAAGTCTATTTTAGTATCCTTCTTTCTGGAGAGAGTTTCGACCATGTGTCTTCAACACATAGACTGGGATGCGAATCCCAATCTATGAGAACCTCATATGAAGAGATGGGTGAAAATGATAGGTTGTCATGGTCATGGACATATCGTATCCTATGATCGTAGTTTCTTCAAGTGGGCGAAAACCCAAATCATCATGATCGAGGATTACGCATATGCAGGAGTGAACTTTTAGGGAGATCCAAATCTTGTTTTCTCAGAAGGACACTAATGGGGTAATGCAGGTAAAGAAGAAAATTATATTTTTCCTTTTTTTCTTGTTTATATATATATATATATATATATATATATATATATATTTGTATCGGCACTAATTAACTTTCAAAATGCAGATATTGGTCAACCAACACCATATGGGGTTTCACCCATTCAATGGTGAAGCAATATTAGTGCCATGGTGGCACAGAACTGGGAAGTTAACGAAGAGCTTGAGGATATCACGCATAACCTGGAGGGGTTGACCATGGGCATCCCGAACATTCAGATTGATGACTTGATGCGTGGGGTTCAACGTCACACTGTTGGGGTTTTTGGACGGATTGCCCATCTTCTCCGACGAGTGGCTCAGGTGGTAGTATGTTATCATGAGCATCATCATTAGGGTCTACTAGTGGTCATGTTACCCATTAGCATGTATTATTTCGAAAGCTACAGGCTTCGATACATTTTGTAATCTTTTTGAAAAACTTAATATAAAAGTGATTTCTGTTTTTGTCTAATGATGTGTAAAATGTGTTTGAATTTATAAATGTCGCAAATGTCTATCTAACACGTAATGTACTAAAGCATCAGTGAGTGTGTTTAAATATATCGGAATGTGTTGATATTCTAAATAATCAAATTGCCTTTCCAAGAGACGAACACGTAAAAAGATTCTTAAATGAGTGGGGCTTCGAATGGCATAAACATTATCTAACTACCGTACTACGAGTTGAGAGTCAATTCGGACAACCAAATGGTGGATAGCGAGTGAAATAGCTTCGGTTAATAGTTCAATTACTGCACTATATTCTACAATATTATTGGTTGCGCGACCAAGGCATATGCCATGTAAACTTACCAACTCATTAGTGGGGGTATAAATTGCCCATGCATCAGATGCCAGGTTTTGAGTACTGAGGCTAGCACCATAAAAAAAATCCCACATAAGGTGGAGGGAACATCGACATCTGCAAACCAAGCACAAAGCATGATAAGCAGTAAATAGAGATCACGGAAAAATAAAAGAATACCACACCAAATAATGGTACAGTGTATACAAAGCACAAATGCTTAAAATATCTAAGCATAGTAATTTTTAAGGTAAAGCCCATTTCGAGGCTCACCCAAACAAACGCCATCATAATCAACTAACTCATAATCCCCTTTCTCCAAGACACGTTTGACAATATAAGGGCCATGCCATAAAGGTTCGAATTTCCCAGCTCCTGACAACTCACGATCTTGATCATATAAAAGGACCAAGTCACATTCGGAAAAAACATGAGGTTTGACAGTCTTGTCATATATGGCTTTGACATGTTTCTTGTGAGTTTTGTTAGCCAAGGCAACATCATGACAAGTTTCATCTAGACGAGTCAAATGTAAAAGACGTTCTTCCTCAGTTGTAGTGTCAGGAAGTAATTTGACAGCCAGTTTCAAAGATGGTATTTCACACTCGATTGGTAGCAAGACTTCTAGACCATATACAAGTTGAAATGACGTAAATCCTGTAGTTGCTTTGACTGAGGTACGATATGCCCATAACGCATAAATTAAAAAAGTATGCCAATTCGTTTTATGAATGCCTATCATCCTACGAAGCATAGTTATCAAAGTTTTGTTGGTAGCTTCAACTTGGCCATTAGCATGTGGATAATAAGGAGTTGAGTTTTCATGTCATAGACCCAACTTGGTCATCAATTCTGACATCATATGATTTCAAAAATGAGTGACATGATTAGTGACAATAGCTTGGGGCACACCAAATCGAGTGATAATATGATTAAAAAAAATAGTGTTGTAGTATTCTTGGTATTGTTGTATGTAGGCATCGCCTCGACCCACTTAGTGAAATAATCCACAACGACAATAATGCACCCATGCCCCGCGACCGAGTGGGGGTTATGATGCAGGAGCATTGATGTCAATCGCGTGGAGCAAGACCTATCAACGTCAAGGAATTTGTACGAGAGCTCAACGTTGGTCGTCTCTGCAGATATTTTGAAGTCCATCTTAACTCAGCGTCGGAATTAATCTTTGGAGGCACGCTTGAAGTCGGGCCGGGAAATCTGGAGGCACACTTGGACAATTACAAGCGAAGTGGGAGACTCCACTATGACTCTGGAATGCGACTGGTCTAAAGAGTTGTTAGGTTAAGTTTTTAGAGTAGACAAGTAGGCAGGGGGGAAACCTAAGAACCCTCTGAGATAAATAGAGATTTTGTACGCCCGAATGAGGCCAGTTGGCAGTTGGTAGTTGGCTACAAGGTAGATGTTAGCTACAAGTTAGTAGGAGATCCAGTTCTCGGTTGTTGTTGTTGTTCATTTTACAGTTGTAACCATTTTCATTTTGGAATAGAACAGAGGAAAATTGATCCAATGCATCGTGTGAACATTGTTTGCAATTATTTGTTGTTGTGTTTTCATGAATGAATGAATGCATTTCGTTATGAGTGAATGGAACCGTGAATGTTAGGGGAAGTTTCAATTGTTTCTCTTATGTTGAAGTAGTGCAAGGTGTGCACACAAAACACAAGGAGTGTGTTAAAGGGATCTGTCTCGATTCTCAAGCTTAGAAGAGATAACACTGAACTTTCTCTTTTCAAGGAGTGCAAAGAGATTGGTGCAAGGCATGCACAGTCATCCGCAAGAACCCAAAACCTTGCATAAAGATATGGTGCAAGGAGTGCACAGATATGAGATTCGACTAAGTGTCGAAGGGACTTTGCGAGAAGTCGAAGGACTAGAAAAGGAGAACGCCAGGAGGGCGAGAGGATTTTCTCTTCGAGAAATCCTTAGGATCTGAGTTACCGAAATCCCTAAAACGCAAAGAGTGCGTGAGAAGTCAAAGTCTTTGCAAGACCAAGCTCAAGAGGAGTAACACTTTTCATAAGTGTTAAAGAGATCCAAGAATTAGACTCGTCGAAGAAGCAAAGGTTCGAAACCTTTGAACACACAGAAGATCTTGTAACTATGAAGACAACGTAGGCACAAGGGGGAAAAGATACCAGTCATTTAGTCTGAATGCTAGAGAATCGAAACTGTCCATCGGGAGGGACGCGTGGTGAACGATCAGTGTTTCGTTGACTCACACTTTGGAGAAGTCAAAGGGAAGAACACTAAGAATTCGCGAGGCCCGAATCTGCGACTTGATATGAATCGTTGGATCCAGGAGAGATCTGGACCGTTGATTGTCTTGGGCGAAATATCAACATTTCAAGGATCGGAGGATCTAAGGTGATAAGTCTTCCGACTTCGCGAAAATGCGAAGTCCCGAAATCATCGAGACTGTCGAATTGAGGGAGGATCTGGATCATCAGGCCTGAAACATCAGGAGTTCAGACATCAGAAGGACGGGGGTGCCTCACATTGAGAATCCCCATTACGTGAAACCCTGATGTGCTCGAAGGTTTGGCCCCAAGTCATATTGAGGGCTCACGTGGAAAGAGGAAAAGGAAGGAACTAGCGAGCGTTAGGTCCTTGTCGGGATTTCGGGGATCATCAGAGTTGGGGTGGCTCACATGCAAATGCCCGACTCACGAAATCATGACACGCCCTTTAAACAGGTGAGTGGTCACAGTCATGGTCACGTAAAGGAAAGGGCTTAGCCAGAGAAGAGCTAGAGCCTGTTTGGCGTTGAGATTGGAACAACGCTCAAGAGAATTCTCGTGGGTCTCATACGACCTACGTCTTCCGAGAAAGGACCTGTGTAAGTGGGTTTGGGGTCTAGCAGAGGCCCGAAGAGTCAATCAGACTCAGTTTCTTGATCGATCCTAAACCAAGAGGTCGCGTAGCCCTTAAGAGAGTAGGGGGGTCTGCATCAAGTGGTATCAGAGCACAGTTTTTCTTGCAGATAGTAGGCAAAGGAGAGGAGACAAAAATAACTCAAAGTTGTACTTTGTGTGTGACAGACAGTCGACACAATGCCACCAAGGTGACAAGGAGATCAACCTTTAGCCAATTGAGTTGTAGAAAGGGAGATGCGAGAACTTCATGCAAGATTGGAGACGATGGAGGTAGCACAGAGAAGAGCACCTGATACTGGAGACATCAACGATGCAGAGAGCGAAGAAGTTGTGGGAGAGAATGTCATCGAAGAAGATGCAGGAGAGGATGTTGCCGAAGAACGCTTGCTGAGAGCAATTGCCAGATTGGGAGGCAGAGCCAAGATAGAGGTCCCAATGTATGAAGGCAATTTAGATGTTGAAGAGCTATTGGATTGGATAAGATCCATGGACAAATATTTTGACTATGAAGACATCGATGAGGAAAGAAGGGCGAGACATGCTTTCACCAGATTAAAGGGACATGCAGCGCTGTGGTGGGATGAACTGCAGGCTGAGAGGAGAAGCAAAGGCAAGCATAAGATAAATGGTAGCCAAGTTGAAGGCTAAGTTCATGCCCAAAGATTATCAGATCAATCTGTTCAAGAAAATACAGAACCTGAGACAAAAAGGGATGACAGTTAAGGAGTACACAGAGGAGTTCTATTGGATGAACATCAAAACTGGACAAAGAGAGAGAGATGAAGAAAAGGTCGCCAGATATATAAATGGCCTGAGATATGAAATCCAGGATGAGCTCATCATGATGTCTGTAAGAACAGTGGAGGATGATTATCAGTTTGCGCTGAAGGTAGAGGAGAATTTGGCTAGAAAGCAAAGCCAGCGGGGAAGAGGTAAAGGCCCAACCCCAAACAAAAGCAAGGGAGTTACCCATGACAGAACACACAATCCTAAGGACGAGGTAGAGAAACCACATAGTCACTTGGAAAGAGGAGGAAGTTCACGAGAAAGACAGGGTGGTGGAAGGAACTCTTCCAGAGGAGGAGGAGAAGTAAGATGCTATGCCTGTGGAAAGATAGGGCACATGTCTTGGGACTTCCCCGAGAAAAATAAAGAAGGAGGAGGTGAAGCTCACATTTCTAAAGCACAAAGAAGAGATGTTGAAGCAGAAGGAGCAGAGGATGAAAGATCCCTGATGTTGAGGAAGGTTCTCTTAAAACCATAAGCAGAAATTGAAAGGTCGATGCAGAGGAACGGTCTCTTTAGAACAGCTTGCAAGACTAAAGACGGAGTATGCAAGGTGATAATTGACAGTGGGAGCACTGACAACTTAGTATCCACAAAGATGGTGGAGAAATTGGAGCTGGAGACAACTACACACTCGAAGCCATAAAAAGTCTCACGGTTGCAAAAAGGACACCAGGTAATGGTTACTAAACAATGCTTGGTTGAATTTAAGATAGGAGGATATAGAGATAAAATTTTGTGTGATGTAATTCCCATGGACGTATGCCATATTTTGTTGGGAAGACCATGGCAGTTTGATAGGAATGTCATTCAAGATGGGAGGAAAAATAAATACACCTTGGAGAGAAATGGTAGGACACACATGTTGCTGCAAATAGAGGAGAAGAAAGTGAAGGAGGAAGTCGCACAAGCATACTTCTCATGAGTGGGAAGGAACTCCTGAAAGAAGTCAAGAAAGAAGAGGAGATGCAGTTTGTTGTGGTGAGGAAACCCAGAGTCATCCTTACAGTTACTTCAGTGGATGATTTGCCTAAAGAAGTTAAGGAATTGTTGGATCATTTTGCTGACATAGTGGTGGATGAGCTGCCAAACTCATTGCCACCCATCAGAAGTATCAGTCACCATATTGACTTGATACCAGAAGCAAGTCTGCCAAACAAAGCAGCATATAGATTGACACCTCGAGAGAATGAGGAAGTGAAGAACCAAGTACAGGAGTTGTTAGACAAGGGTTTGGTCAGAGAAAGATTGAGTCCATGCGCAGTACCAACTGTGTTGAGTCCAAAGAAGGATGGAGGATGGAAAATCTATACAGACTCAAGAGCCATTAACAAGATCACCATCAGGTATATATTTCCTTTACCCAGGATGGATGATTTAATGGACTACTTAAGTGGAGCAAATTTCTTTTCAAAAATATATTTGAAAAGTGGATATCACCATATCAAAATGAGAGAAGGTGATGAGTGGAAGACATCCTTCAAGACAAACGAAGGTTTGTATGAGTGGCTTGTTATACCATTTGGTTTAACAAATGCCCCGAGTACTTTTATGAGGCTGATGAATGAAATACTAAAAGATTTCATTGGCAAGTTTGTGGTTTTATATCTGGATGATATACTGATCTTTAGCAGGACTAAAGAGGAGCATTTGAGACATCTAACACTGGTGATGAGGAGACTACAACAGGAGAAGTTGTTAATAAATCTGAAGAAGTCCTCTTTAATGAAGACAACACTCATTTACTTGGGCTTTGTGATCTCTTCAAATGAACTGAAGATGGATCCAGAGAAGGTGAAAGCGATCAAAGAATGGTCATCACCAAGGAGCATGTTTGAGGTGAGGAGCTTCCATGGATTACCGAGCTTCTATAGGAAGTTCATCAGAGACTTCAGTGGAATTTGTGCGCCAATGATGGATACTGTAAAGAAGAAGCACAAGTCTTTTAAATGGACAGAGGAAGCCGAGAAGAGCTTCAATATACTGAAGGAGAAAATAACAAAACGACCAATTCTGGTCTTACCGAATTTTGAAAATACATTTCAGGGAAGATGTGATGCAATTGGAGTTGTAATAAGAGTACTTTTGAGTCAAGACAATCGACCTGTTGCCTATTTCAGTGAGAATCTGAATGAGACCAAGAGAAAATACTCCACATATGACAAGGAGTTTTATGCCATAATTCAAGCCTTGAAGAAGTGGAGACATTATGTTGTCCCACGGGAATTTGTCTTGTATAGTGATAACCAGGATTTACAATTCATAACCAGGCAGGAAAAATTGAACCAGAGGCATGCGAAATGGGTTGAGTTTATGCAAAATTTCACTTTTGTCATAAAACATATCGCTGGGAATGCTAACAAGGTTGTTGATGCATTAAGCATGAGATGTTTGATTCTGCAGGAATTTCAGGTGAAGACCTTGGGGTTTGAACACCTTAAGGACATGTATTGTGATGATACAGACTTCAAGGAAGCATATGAAGCATGTGCGAACCCTGTGCTAAGAGATAGAAGCCAGTGGACATAATACATGATTCAAGAGGGATTGTTGTTCAAGGGAAATCAGTTGTGCATACCAAAGTGCTCAATGAGGGATAACCATTTGAAGGAAAAGCATAGTGGAGGATTGGCTGGACATTTCAACCATGATAAAATGTTTGCACAATTGAGCAGTTCATACTATTGGCCAGGTATGAGAACAAATGTGATAAAATTCGTGAACAGATGTAGAATCTGCCAACATGCAAAAGGGAAAAGACAAAACATGGGATTGTATCAACCATTGCCAATACCAGAGAGGCCTTGGGATGCAATAAGCATGGATTTTGTGATGGGACTGCCGAGAACACAGAGAGGATTGGATTCCATATTTGTGGTGGTGGATAGATTTTCAAAGATGGCACATTTTATCCCATGCCAGAAGACCAGTGACGCAACACATGTTGCAAATCTGTTTTTCAAGGAAGTTGTGAGACTTCATGGCCTACTCAGAAGCATTGTCTCAGACAGAGACACAAAATTTGTTGGTCACTTTTGGAGAACACTATGGAAGAAGTTGGGGACGGATTTGTCCTTCAGCTCAGCCTACCACCCTCAGACAAATGGATAGACTAAGGTGGTAAACATAAGTTTGGGAAACTTATTGAGGAGTCTGGTCACTGAGCACCATAATCAGTGGGATCAGATTATGCCACAAGCATAATTTGCATACAATGATTCACCAAACAGGAGCACTGGAAAGATCCCATTCCAGATATTGTATGGAATGCAACCCAGAGGAGTATCTGAGTTGAGAGACTTGGAACGGAGTGAGATCAGGAGCGTCGGAGTAGAAGATTTTGCTACAGAAATGCAGAGGCTCCATAGCCAGATCAGAGGGCAATTACAGAACTCTAGCCAAGAGTACAAGCACAGATTTGATCAACATCACAGAGAACTTCAATTTGAAGTAGGAGATCACATTCTGGCATAGCTCAGAAAAGAAAGGTTCCCTAGAGGAACATATAACAAGTTGAATATGAAGAAGATAGGACCATGTAAAATCTTGAGGAAGTTTGATGCAAACGCCTACGAGATTGAACTGCTAGATGATGTGGGCATATCGCCCATATTCAATGTTTCAGACCTGTACCCTTACAGGAAAGATGACACCAATAGATCAGAAGATCAGACAAAGGTTCAGTGGGAGAAACAAATGCATGTAGCAGAGAAGCCATAGATGGAGAAAATCGTCGATTAGAGGATTGGCAAAAAGACCAGGAGGAAGATGTATTTTGAATATCTGGTCAAGTGGACGGGACACCCAATAGAAGATTCCAGTTGGGAAGATGAAGCTGCTATCCAGAAGCATGGAAAGTCAGTGCAGGAGCTCATGTACAGGAGTCCATGAATTTTTGTCAAGGGCAGTATGATGCAAGAGCATCGCTGTCAATCACGTGGAGTAAGACCTATCAACGTCAAGGAATCTGTACGGGAGCTCAACGTTGGCCATCTCTACAAATATTTTGAAGTATGTCTTAACTTAGTGCCATCATTAATCTTTGGAGGCCTGCTTAAAGTCAGGCTGGGAAAATCTGGAGGCACGCTTGGACGATTACAAGCAAAGTGGGAGACTCCACTATGGCTCTGGAATGCGACTGGTCTAGAGAGTCGTTGGGTTAAGTTTTTAGAGTAGACAAGTAGCCAGGGGGAAAACCTAAGAACCCTCTGAGATAAATATAGATTTTTTACGCCCGAATGAGGTTGGTTGGGAGTTGGTAGTTGGCTACAGGGTAGATGTTAGCTGCAAGTTAGTAGGAGATCCAGTTCTCAGTTGTTATTGTTGTTCATTTTACAGTTGTAACCATTTTCATTTTGGAATAGAACAAAGGAAAATTGATCCAATGCATAGTGTGAACATTGTTTGCAATTATATGTTGTTGTGTTTTCATGAATGAATGAATGAATTTCGTTATGAGTGAATGGAACTGTGAATGTTAGGAGAAGTTTCAATTGTTTCTCTTTTGTTGAAGTAGTGCAAGGTGTGCACACAGAATGCAAGGAGTGCGTTAACGGGATCTGTCTCGGTTCCGAAGCTCATAAGAGATAACACTAAACTTTCCCTTTGCAAGGAGTGCAAAGAGACTAGTGCAAGGCGTGCACAGTCATCCGCAAGAACCCAAAACCTTGCGTAAAGATTCGGTGCAAGGAGTACACGGATCCGAGATTCGACTAAGTGTCGAAGGGACTTTGCGAGAAGTCGAAGGACCAGAAAAGGAGAACGCCAGGAGGGTGAGAGGAGTTTCTCTTTGAAAAATCCTTAGTATCTGAGTTACCGAAATCCTGGAAACGCAAAGAGTGTGCGGGAAGTCGAAGTCTTTGCAAGACCAAGCTCATGAGGAGTAACACTTTTCATAAGTGTTAGAGAGATCCAAGAATCAGACTCGTTGAAGAAGCAAAGGTTCGAAACCTTTGAACACCCAGAAGATCTTGTAACTATGAAGACAACGTAGGCGCAAGGGGAAAAAGATCTCAATCATTCGGTCTGAACGTTAGATAATTAGAATCGTCCATCAGGAGGGACGTGTGGTGAACGATTAGCGTTTCGTTGACTCGCACTTTAGAGAAGTCAAAGGGTAGAACGCTAAGAATTCGCGAGTCCCGAATCCGTGACTTGATCTGAACCGTTGGATCCAGGAGAGGTCTGGACTGTTGATTGTCCGGGGAGAAATATCGACATTTCGGGGATCAGAGGATTTGAGGTGATAAGTCTTCCGACTTCACGAAAACATGAAGTCTCGAAATCATCACAACCTTCGGATCGAGGGAGGATCTGGACCGTCAGGCTAGAAACATCGAGAGTTCGAACATCGGGAGGACAGGGGTGCCTCACGTCAGGAATCCCTGATACATCAAACCTCGACGTGCTCGGAGGTTTGGCCCTAGGTCATAGTGAGGGGTCACGTGGAAAGAGGAAAAGGAAGGAACTGGCGAGCGCTACGTCCTTGTCGGGATTTCGGGGATCAAGAGAGTCGGGGTTGCTCGCGTGCAAATGCCTGTCTCACGAAATCACAACGCGCCCTTTAAACAGGTGGGTGGTCACAACCGTGGTCACGTAAAGAAAAGGGCTTAGTCAGAGAAGAGATAGTGCCCGTTTGGCATTGATATTGGAACAACACTCAAGAGAAGGTCCATGGGTCTCATACAACCTATGTATTTTAAGAAAGGACCTGTGTAAGTGGGTTTGGGGTCTAGCAGAGGCCCGAAGAGTCAATCAGACTCAGTTTCTTAATCGATCCTAATTCAGGAGGTTGCGCAGCCCTTAGGAGAGAAGGGGGGTTTGCATCAGGTTACATGTCATGAATTCAATTCCCCATTTGGCAAACAGACCGGTGGATACTACAGGGTGAAAAGGAGCAGGGGGTGCACGTAATTTACGATTATAAAGTTGCACGCATGGCATTTTTGAACTGCAAGGATACAATATTTAAATAATGATGTCCAAAAATCTCCCGTTGTCAAGATTTTTTGTGCGATGGCATATCCAGATATATGACCACCACAAGCACCAACATGGCAGTCATTAAGGGCTCTTTCAACTTCTTCACGAGTCAAGCATCATCGAAATATGGAATTGACACCACGACAATAAAGAGTATCTCCAATAATGATGTATTAGCATGCTTGGTATCGAACAGAATGACGCTCAGAGCTAGACAAGTCAGGTTGAAAGGTCTAGGTTTGGAGATAGATAATGATATCTCCATACCATGGGTGGGAAGAAGGAATCAGAAAAAGAGATTAATCAGGAATTGAATCTTTTGTAAAACTCTTTGTTTCAGAAGAGGGAAGGTCACAAATCAACTCAACAAAAACTAAGGATTTCTTAGACATGACTTTTTCAAACTTTAAGTCGAATTCTTGTAGGATAACAATCCATTTGGAATATTTTCCCTTATTGATGCTTGGATCTGTCAGGACCGGAACAACAACCTCATGAGGACATTAGTCCCCCCTTCATTTTTAGAGAGGTGGTTCTCGTCTTTGGCTAAAAGATGTATCTTTCGATATCTTGGAGTAGGGAGAGTGCTAGGCAACAAACCCCAAATATTTATTGCTTGGATTTATATGAAAATGGTTCTTCAACAACCCAGTATGATCTTTATGTGTAGCAAGAAGTTATTTACAAATAAATTATTGAAGAAGAGCTTCAATATCAGAAAATACAAATACTCAACACCACATATGTAATCCTCTATAGATACATTCATATCTCCCCACAAAGGAAAAAAGAGAATATTTTTTATCATCTCAAAGCATTTTAAAAGAGTATTGCAGTTAAAATGAAAGGGAAATTGATAGGTCAACCTCAAATATCTCATACTTAAAACTCAAAGTTACAAGATACAGTCAAGATCAACCCTGAAAGTAATTCTTTGTGGATTCTTTCTCATAAAATATATCTAACAATACAGAAAATCCATTTGAAAATCACATATATGGCTGCAAATGCTCCATGATCATATATGAAAAGTCTTGGAAGATTACAAGAAAAACACTTGAGAACTCAGCGCCATGATTGTTTCAAGAATACAAACACAAAGCTTTGAGAAAACAATGTAGAAGAAGAAAAGAATCGAGAAGAATGAAAATCTTTGCTTGTTGATCAAAATCTTGATTACATAATGATGGTTGGTATGTTTCTCTCTTGCTCCTTTGAACTCCCTCTCAACAATGAATTATGAAACCCATGAAGTCTCTCTTTTCCTTTTTTAAAGAAATGCTCTTCTAACTACTTGAGTAGTTGGGGTTTTTCCTTTTTCTCTTTAACTTCCTTTTTTTTTTTTTTAGAAAATCACTTTAACTAACATAACATTGGGATATCATTAATGACTTGAAATCATTGATATTCATGCTTTAAAGTGGGCCCCAAAAATATTTAAATAAAAGTTTTTTAAATAAACTTTTATTTCGAATAATTTTTTATTTGTTGCCTCCTTTAAGAGATGATTGTGTTTTAATTTTCTTGTAAGTATTTGGATCTTTTCAGCTCTTGAAACCACTTCTGATGTTATCTTCATCATCTTATATTTTCCAACGATATAATTTTTTTCCAAATCCGTTGCCCAGATCTCAAGATACGAGCTCGCGAAGTTGAGTTGTCACGCAGACCCACTAAAAGTGCAGTTGACTGATATTTTAATTTCTGAGAAAAATGTATCAACTTTCAGCACTTCAAACCTGTACCTCCATCTTCTACGTAGAAATAACTTTCCATCAGTATAAATTTTGCACGATTCCGACACTTGGAGCTTAAGTTATGGCCTCTATAAGATCGTGTCTCAGCTACCGTCGATCTGATGTCTTGGGGCAATCTCAGCCTTTGATTTCAAATTCATTTCTCCCTCTTTGAAATTTCAACTTTTTATTCATAAATATTATCCCACATTCATTGGGATATTAGAAATCTTCATGGTATACAATACTAAGTGTTTCATACACTTAGCAAGAAACAAAGAAGAGAAGAAATTGTGGAGTTTGGAGGATTCGACCCTTGGAAAATTATTGAATAAAATAATATTTTTTTGGAAACCCCGTCATCGTCCACCTCGTGCCCAGTCAACACTGAGTCATTGTCGAGTCATATCCCATGTGTTAGAAACTCGTTAGATGCCAAATATAACCAATAATACATCGTCATGTGTCACAAATTGTGTGTTGCCATGTGGAAGGATCTTATTGGTTCAGAATGTAATGTAACGAAACTTGAGAAAATAGGTTAAGTATGGGAGGATGCACAAGAGGGTAGGTGAATGGAATATTATGAGTAGTGGAAGTCGAGGGGGTAGTGTGTAGGTTGTTGGGATGGGTTGGTGGTTTGGGGATATAGGGATGAATGGTGTCCGCCTGCCTGCGAGCTATATTACTTTAAAAAAAATTGAAGTAGGGAGAGGGTAAGGAGATGAGAAGGGGTGGGGGTAATTTGTAGGTGGCGAAGGGATAAGGGTGACGTAGGGTGATGTAGGTGGGAAGGTAAAGTGTAGGCAGCTAAGTTAGGAGCATGCGGGTTCGCGAAGGTGTGAGGGTGAGGTGAATGAGTCCGTGAGTCTGCCAATCCGTGAACCCGACAAACTCATAAAACATTCTAAGTGTTAAAGTTTTGAACGAGAAAGGGGGTAAGGGGAGAAATGTAGGCTTCAAAGGTAGAGAGTGATCTGGATTATTTTCGGCACGAAATGAGAGCGGAGATATAATAAAGAAATGCACAGAGATATCGCGTATATCCAATAATATAACAGAAATATATCAGAGATGCAACCATAACACAGAGATACAGTAATACACGATTTCTATTAATGAAAGAAATGTACAGAGACTGTAAAAATACAGAGTGAAAGACTCGCTAGAATGGTGGCAGCTTATCTCTGAGAAGAGATGTGACGGCTACTCACATTCGCAAGAAGATGGTTACAATGAGGCTCGAAAGGCCTTTTTACAATAGATGGGAATGCCAAAAGTCCTAGACATCCAAAAACCTAACCCAAGGAGATGAAGCGCCAAAAGTCATGTGGGCCCCGTTTGGTTAAGTTGGTGCATCAACTTCCCGGGGTCGTAACTTTTGCATACGATCTCCGTTTTAGGCGTGTGATAGCTCGTTGGAAAGGTATCGTCGAGGAGATTCATTTTGGGGGCTCAATCATGCCTTCGGCTATCATTGAGAACCTCAACCTCGAAAAAACTTCATTTAGGCCCTCAAAATGGCCCCGGAAGTGAAAACCTGCTAAAAATAGTAAATTGCCAAAATGGCCAGAAAATTGTTTTRAGCCATTTGGAAAATGTGGGTGGCCCCCGATATCCACCTGGATCAGAGAGTGTAATATGTAGACAATGGGTTGGAGGGTGAGGGAGTGTGAGAAGGTGAGGGAATGTATGAGTCTGCCAACCTGTGAACTCGATGAGGAAATGAGGGAAGAGTCCCAAAAAAGATTATGTGTGGAGAATAGTGGAGCATATTGTAGAAATTTCAATACAAATTATGTATTGCCTGGATTCTCCTGATCTAACAATTATATGCCACTGTTAAATACATAATCGCTTCTACTAAAATTATTGAGGAATTTAAAACACGATCGCCAATTGCAATATCAAGAAGAGAGATCAATCACACATAACACATATGTTTTATTGGGAAAGCATAAAGCTAAAAACCCCATTATCATATATTATGTTATATAATGGATCATGAAACAATCTCATACAAAACTCTAATCCAAGAGCTCTCAGTACAATATACAATCGTCTCACACTGTCATACAAAAATTGGCAAATTCATGTGCCAATTCACTGCCTCCAGACAACCTGCCTCCTCTACGCAATCCCTGATGATGGAAAACCCTGCAATGAATTCAAATTCTTCTTGCCTAGGCTGCACATTCCTCATTGGCACATCCAAATGTGTGTGTGGTTGCATGAATGCACCCACTAAAGTCACAACTGATAGTCAAATTGTCCCTTTCACCCGTTCTCTCAACTGGGTCTCCACTGGATCTGACATGCATGTAATTAACAGTGGTGAATCTTCAGTTGCATGTGAGATCATTGATTGTGAATTAATTAATAATTAATTCACTGATCTCTCACTAGTGTAAGTTCAGTTACGACTAGTACAACTGAGCTTAACTCACTTAATTGAGTTAAACTACTTCACAACTCACATAACTACACCTCCAACTCTGTTACAACTTTGAATCACTCAGTTACAACTAATTCGACTTGGATGTCCCACCAATCAACCTTTGAACTCGAATTTCCTATAGGTAACTGATTTTCCACTTCAGTTAACTATTTCAAGTGATTATGAGATAATAGATTAATATTTATTGTCCAATTTATTTAAGGGAAAAATAAATTAGACACACATTTCTTGTTGACTTTTCAACACGTATGGGAGAAGAGTGAGGTAAAGCATGGAGAGAGAGATGTTGAGTGAAAATTTTAAGTGTTGAGAATGAAAGAAGAGAGGAGGGGTGTGAGGAAAATAAATCGAAATAAAATCTAAGTATGGTAGAATTGTAATATAAGAGGGGAGAGGAGAACATGATACTTAGAAATATTCTTCAAAATCGGACCTCTAGACAAGATCTTAAGTAACTTATGCATACAAAAAAGGATTTATGATCTGAAAAATGCATGGCAAAGCTGAAATTGAGGGTTGCAGAATGAACTTATAAAAGTTCAAAATATGTATTCTTTTGACATCAAGGCTTTTATGAATCCAAGAGCGGGAAAATATGGATGACCAAATTTTGGTCAACAACCCCCAAGCACTTAGCGAGTCAAGATATGTTGCATGGGGTTATAATAAAAAATCATAGTAGTTTTGCTGAGTAGAATGTAGTGACGAAAACGTTGGACAACTTGAACAACATCGAAGGTCAATTTTTCAACATGTGAGTATTTGATCTCAGTAGGAGCAAGAGTTTTACTCAAATAATAAACTGCATGTGAATCATGCAAATCATCCTCTTGAACCAACACCATAGCAATAGTACTGTCGAAAGCAACAAGGTATAAAAAATAATCTCGACCATAATCAGGGAGATATAACAATGATGTATGGGTTAATGCACATTTTAAAGAATCAAATTTTTGTTGAGCAATGTCGTCCCAAACAAAAGGGACCCCTTTCTTAAGTAGTTGGATAAAACCCTTGGTTATTTCCGCATAGTTAGGGATAAATCGTCGTAAAAAGTTTGCCTTCCCTTGAAAACTTTGGAGTTGGAAAAGTGTTGAAGGAGGAGGCAAATTTACAATGGCCTTGATCTTCAAAGGATCAACACGGATCCCTTACTTGGAAACAATGAAACCTAGGAGACGTCCTAATTCCACACAAAAAACACATTTATGTGGATCTAAGCGAATATTGTAAAAACGACATCTAAGGAATATAGCACGGAGATGAACTAAATGATCTTAACGTCGCAGAGAATGTGCAGGTAAATCGTCAAGATGTGGTTGTACAATATGCTTAGTATCATGAAAAGTATAAGACATAGGCCGTTGAAAAGTAGTGCCCGCATTCTTGAGTCCAAAAGGGAGTTTTTTATAAGCAAAGGTACCCCAAGGACATATAAAAACAATTTTATGTTAGCCTGAAGGAAGTATGTTAATTTGAGTATACCTAGAGAAACCGTCCATAAAGGAAAAGATTTCAATGCCGACACAATCATCAACAAATTTGGTCAACGAAAGGAGTTGGGTAATTATCTTTAGGGCAAGCCCTATTGATATCACGGTAATCAACACATACCCATATCGTACCTTGTTTCTTGGTGATGGGAACAATATTTGAAACCCAATCAGTAAGAGGTATAGGATAAATAAAATTGGTTTTAAGAAGTTTTTCAACTTCAATTTTAATAGCAACAACTTTTCTTGGATGAACGGGGCGAAGCTTTTTCCGAATAGGCTTGTCTCCAGGATAGGTCTTAATCTCATGAACAACAATATTCAGGTCAATTCCAGGCATTTCTTTGTAATACCAAGAAAATACATCACATAATTCTTTGAAAAGTGCCTTATAAGTTTCAATTTCATCAGGAGAACAAGAGGCACCTATATGAATGTTTTCCACGATGCCAGGTTTGACTAAAATATCTATGGGTACAATGGTGAAAATGAATCCCAAATTCCCTTCGGATAAAATATCTTGATAAAAGACAGGAATGTGAGGATCCATAGGTACCTTAGAATGCGTCTCAATCTCAGGTCTAAGGAAAAGGGAGGACCAATTATGGCTATCATCCCAAGGAGGTTCTTCCAAAGACATAACTTCCATGATACCTTCATTAGCAGGAAAAATTTCGTCAAAAGGATCAAAAGATGCCATAGAGATAAGCCATGTAGAGTGAGAATACTCATCTAATATTGGACATAATTGGTCAGGTGCATCAGAAGTAGATGTAGAGGCAGATTGGATGGCTTCATAATCCAGTTCAACCGGGCCAAGTGTCATTCAATCGTCATATTCGATTGGATTAGGTATTACCCATGGGTCATATGAATCAAGGGATTCACCAATACTAGTCGCAATCATATTGATTTGGGCGATAGATGGAGAAATGTCGGGTGGTGGGAGTGGAAAAGTTCCCATTAATGATGAATCTTTTAAAAGACCCACACCAACATTCTCATAAGAAGATGTGGTAGGTTTTATAAAAGGTACACTACCAACGCGCGAATTAGAATTTAAGTAGGCAAGTTGGTCAATCGTAACTATTTTTCCTTGATGGGGAAAACGTAGTATACAGAACGAAACTATAGCAGACATGGTATATATCCAACTACATCCTAAGAGAAGATTGTAGTCGAGCGGGGCGTCGACACTTTCAACTTCAACAATGATTGTCTTACCTTCTAATACGATTGGTAATGCACTTACTACTCCATATGGTTTAAATCCTCTACCGTCGAATTCTTTTAATGTATTCGATGATTGAATTATGTACGGAGAGCCAACAACCTTCCAACAATTAAGAGACATCACACAAGTCGAGGCACCTTTGTCAATGACAGTATGAAAAATAGTCTTTTATCGGACTAGGACTTGTATTTGAAAAGACAGTTGATGAGAAAGTCTAGGAACATGAGTTTCCAAGTCAAAGGCTATCGTATTTGAATCACTAGGGTCAATTCCACCAATGGTGGACAACAGTGCTTTCCGTTGCATAGGGCAATTTTGAAGGACTTCGAGGGCCGACATCGTAGAAGGTGCTTAAGCTAAATCTTCTACAATATTGTAGTTTTGAGCGGCTCGAGCATGTGGATTAAATGACAACTTACGAATAACACCCTTTGGGGGTGGTCGAATCACTATGTCGGGGTCGGGTTTATCAATCTTTAGAGGACCAAAAGGTGGTGGAGGAGACGTGGAGGGCTGATCAGTAGCACTCCCATTGAAAGACATATAGTCTTTGGTGCATGTGGTGAGTGAGATCTCTTTATCTTTATCTATCGTACACATAAGTACATAAGAGATGTTTAACGCAGAGGGTTGATCTTGGGCAACCATTTGAGCTTTCCAAAGAGGAAAAGGTTGGATCAACACAACAGGTGTAGTAGACACACCTTTAAGGAAATGAGTAACATTTGCACGATGCGGGCAATCTTTGGTATAATGATCTTCCTCACATATTAAACAAGGATACTTGGGTTTTCGTTTATGTGTCTCATCAACAGGTTATGTTTTCGGTTTCTCTTGTTGTTGGACATTTTGTTTAGATTTACCTTTTCCCTTTTTCTTACTTTCGAATGATTGAGTCTTACCAAATGGCATGGTTTGAATTGCATTAATCTCATAAGTTTTATCCGTAGTACTTGAAGGAGGGGTAGTGGTAGTAACTTGAGCGATTGTAGGAGTAACCTTAAAGTTGGAGGGACCTGAAGGTTTACTCTTATATTCTTGAGTGATAGAACCAACCACACCATCAACAGTCTGTGAATCTGTAGTAGGAACAATAGTTGGGTTCGTGGAAGGTCTAGGGGCATTTGGAATCAAATCATACAAGGTGTTGGATTGTGAATAAACGAGGTCTAAATATTGAGCATGAGCAATAATTTTCTCTTTGGTTACGATGCTCCCCATGGCAAGATCGTGAGTGATAAGAGGAAGTAATGATTTGGTGAACCAATCAACTAACAATTGATCCGATATTCCAACTTTAATCAAACGATGTCGTCGTCACCGTTCAAGTATGTGATCTGAAATATGAGTGGACGTAGATTGTCGTAGAGAGTTTAAAAGTTCGGTGTCAGTTTCATAACGAATTGGTAGCTGGAAATGAGTTAAGAAAGCCATAGCCAAAGCATTGAAAGTATAAAAAATTCCTCGTCTTAATTCGATATACAATTTAGTGGCACTCCTAGTGAGCGTGCGCTGGAAAAGACGCAAACGAATAAAATCATCATTTAAATAATTCGAAGAACACCACAAATGATAAGCCATAACGTGGTTTGATGGTTCTTCTCCAGGTTTTCCATCGAACTTAGGAATGTCACTAGGTAACTTGGCAAGGATTAGGGACCAAAAAGGAGGGTGGTAGATCGGGTCATTGGTAAGCCGAGATAACATGCAAATCTAAAGTTGCCAAAAATGGTAATTGGATATTGAAACTAGACTGTTGGTAAGCAGGGTTTTGATGAACACCATAAGGATCAACTCCTCGAAATGGTGGATATCCCCTTTGAGGATTCATGGATGCTGCAGGTATTTGACTGGGGTAAGGTGGAAAGGTTGTTGTCCCATAGGAATTTGAGTTCCAACAACATAAGGATTATATACTTGAAAAGGTTGGCTAGTAGGTATTTGGGCACCACTAGCTCCACCGGGTTGAGGTACGTTTTGTTGACTTGCTATTCCAGAGAAAGGCATGCCACCAAACATTTGACCACTAGAGGCTTGCATGAATTCAATTTGGGATGATCCTCCAGGAGGAGGTTGTTGACGAATAATAGGTATTGGTTGTACAGTAAAAGAAGGTCCAATTGGACGTTGTTGACGAGATCCAGGAATAGGTTGTTCGCCAAATCCAGGGAGAGGTTGTTGACCAAAACCAGGAATAGGTTGTTGGCCAAATCCAGAGGGAGGTTTTTGACCAAAACCCAGAGGAGAAGGTTGTTGGCTAAATCCAGGAGGAAGCTGTTGACCAAAACCAAGAGGTTGTTGACCAAAACTAGGAGGTTGTTGGCCAAATCTAAGAGGGGGTTGTTGACCAAAACTAAGAGGTTGTTGGCCAAATCTAGGAGGGGGGTTGTTGACCAAAACTAGGAGGATGTTGGCCAAATCCAAGGGAAAGTGGTTGACCAAATCTAGGAGGAGAAGGTTATTGACCAAAACCAAGAGGAGGAAGTGGTTAGCCAAATCCAGAGGGAGATTGTTGTCCAATAAACAAAGATTCCCCCCCCAACAACTAATGACGATCCTGGAAGAGATTTCCTCCCAGCAGGTGATGACGATCCTGAAAGAGATTGCCCCCCAACAGGCGATGGTGATCCTAGAAGAGGTTGTCCCCCAGTAGCAATGGATTCTATGGACACTTGACCCATAATTGTAGGTATGGATTGACTTATAGAAGACTGAAATGGAACAATAGTTCCACTACTCGAGGTAATTTATTGACTAGAAATTGGTTGAGTAGTAGATACTGGAGCAATAGTAATTTGTGGGATTTGTCCTACATTCAAGAGAGTTGTATCGAACATATCATGCATACTAGGCATAACAATTGTTCAAGGAGGATAACAAAATAATGAAGGACTCATCGAAGCGCCAAAAAAATACCACTGAGAGATTGATACCCAACGGGGACTAATGGTGCACCAAAGGCATATGATGTACTAGATCACTAGAGGTAGCAAAAGTACTGGATGCAAAAATTCCTCCAAACAAAGAAGGAATAGTTGTAGTAAAAGATGAAGTTGGGATGCTAATACCTTCAGACATAGGATCCGTAGAATTTGATTGATCCATTGTGGGACTGGTAAAAAAGGATGATGGCATATGTAACAATGGAGTTTCACTATCTCTGATTAAAGAACGATACCAAGCGTTATCTCTCAACGAAGATACAAGTGGTGTATATAGTTGAACAACAATTGAATTTTCACCGTCGGATAAAGGTGGATTGAAATGAAAATGAAAATCGTCGAGAGTATAATCTTCAACCACAACACCATCTGAAAATTCAGAGTGTTGAGGACTACTTTGTAATGGCTCAAATACTGGAATTGGTAAAGGAACATATTGTTGAGGACTAGAATGTAAGTGTGTTGAGTCTAAACTTGGTGAACGAGATATTTCAACTTCATAATATTGGGTGACTTCGGGTTCGACAAGTTCATATTCGATATTTTCAAATTTGGGTTCTTCAATCCTAGTAGTTTCAGGTTGATTTATTTATGATCCTTCTACAGTTTCAGTAAGAATTTCTAGTTGTGTAGCCTCAACGCTAGTATCTTTAGACGTTGTGTTTTCTGGTTCTTCAAGGGGTAAACCCTGCATTCTACGAGAACGACAAGGAGGTTCCACCATGTTTTAAGTTTTTAACAATTATCAATTATCTCCTAGGCTTTCTAATGTAAACAACAAGTACTTGCTAAAAATCTAGAAAGCAAACACACCAACAAACAAAAATCTTCTCACATTGTAAAAACTAGTTGGTGATGAAATCCAACATCGTAAGAACACTATGAGCATGAGCGAGGATGGAGCGGGTGGATCAATTACGTTGGTGACCTGCTTAACGGACTTACGCCCTGGTGCAAGTCCCCTTATGATGATAGTCGTGGGTGACCCTCCAAGGAGCCCAAGTGAGTTTGACCAACGCCTGACCTAGGTACAGTGAAGAGTCCCCTTCACTGTCACCTTGTGTTTCCTAAAGATACTGGAAACTAAGGCCACCAACTCATAGTCAGCCTCCGGGTGGGTACAATCGACAGTCATGTCTGAAAGTATGGGCAGGATATCAAGTTCGAAATTCTCCAAGAGGATTGAGGACAAGAGGATCGGATAAAGCTCCAGAGGAGCCCGAACAGATTCAGGATTCACGAAGTTTCGAGACCAAATGAAAACAGTCGAATCTCAAGAAGAATCCCCAATATACTATCATTCCACTACGTTTGGTTAAGCCTCGAAGGGGCAATCTCTGCTGCTCTCTTGCATGCGACCTCTTGTTTAGCCCCTGTGTGAGAGGAGTGTCTCGACTATGCCTATACGACAATTGGATTTTCACTCCTTACCGCAAGATACTATGTTGGTTTTGAAAACTTTGGAAAGTGTATCTCACAACCTATTCCAAAGCTCTAGCTTAAACTAGTATTGATTTGCTATAAAAAATAAAAATGTCGAATGAATTTTATTAAGTGCTTGATTTTAGAGGTTGTTATTTACTCTGGGTTATGGAAGTGAAACTTGTGATGTGAGATCTTGACTCAAAACCATGCAACAGGATTATGAGATGCAAATTTTAATTCAATGAATCTTATATATGTGAGAGAGAGATTTTTATTTATTTTTAAACACAAATTAATCTTCCAAGATGCCTAAAATAAAAATCCTTTCTGAACAATTCAAACTCAATATTTTTCCAAATAATCCAATTCCAGTTTTTCTCTAAAGAGATTCCAAAGACTTCAAATTAAATCCAACTCTAAACATTCCCAAAATACTAAATCAACAAGAGATTTCAAAGTCAAAAGATTCAATGAAGAAAACACTCAGTTACTATCGAAACGCTTCAAGAAAACAATAAAAACTAGGAATTGAAAAGCACTCAAAGCTTTGACTAAGAGACTATATCCTTTCCAATTCGAAATAAATGAAAGATACTACATGAAACTTTAATGTTGAAAAAGAAACTCCAGATCATTAAGAATATTGCAAATCCACGAGGTAACAAGTCAAAAAATACTCCAAGCATAAGACCTAAGACTTGGAAAAGAAAGAACAATCAAAAGAGAATTTTTTCAAAGGTTGTCACAAGTTGCTTTGACAGACTGTGCGACAAATCTAGTTGTCGCATACAGAAGGAATATTACAATGTGACAATGTCACTTTGTACCTCAAACAAGAACGTGACAAGCAATTAAAACTCAGAAAAAATAAAAAATTTACTCAGATTATTTAGTGGAATTTTAGGTCGATTGATCAAACAAGGCGAGGTGATGACTCCGAAAGACTCGAACATGACACAAGAATCAAACTAGGAGAATAAATCTAGAAGATTGTTCCCTAGTGGAGTCACCATTTTTGTTATGGATAAATTCGTAAATGTGGACATAAACAAATCTCCCTAGTTCGGGAACCCGAAACTAGAACAAAACCAAACATAACACACCCCTTTCCTTAGATTCAAATGAAATTGCAAAAAGGATGGAAGACTCGTACCTTCTTAACTGATGTTTGTCCTTATTGATTGTAGATCTAAGCTTGATCCAATGCTTTTTGGAAACATAGACCTGTAAAAAGGATCAAATAGAACCAGTGAAAGTAACAATCATACAAATATTTCAATGAATCTATGTAAATAGCCAAAGAGAAATACAAATAAAAACCATTGACAACCTTTATTAGGAAAGGAAAATGTATAAATGTATTAATGAATCAGGAAGCAATTTACAACCAAGCCTTGGCATTGACAAACTCTTTCCAATAGTTCAATGTTCAAGCACCCAAGTGGCCTCCATTAATGCCATCACCATCTCTTGAACACTTTAGCCCAAAATCTCTTAGGACCAAAATGAAGTTCACAAACTCTCAATTACAAACCATGAGCTATTCTTAATTCACCATTATTTTATTACTCATCACTTATTAGCCTTTCCCTTTAGAAGATGCCTCCATTTATAGATTGGACAAGAAACCATGAGGAGGTTAGGATGAGAGGTTAGGATCTCACTATATCAGGAGAGGTGGGTGAGATCCAAATCGATCGTCAAACAACTCATCATCGAAGTTTCTCTTCTAGAAGCTTCAAGAATTTCTTCCTTTTTCGCCATGTACAAAGGTTGTCGCACTTTTAAACCTAAGCAAAAGGTGACACTGTCGCACTTGCTGGTGATGTAGCATGTGACAAGTGAGGTTGTCACACCTTGCTAGAAAGAAACTAATGACAACTTTGTAATTTAGGGCTTTTTAGAGTTGATCCTTCCAAAGAAGACTTTCTCTCAGTTTTCTTCCAAAGTTCTATGCTTGAGATGTCAGAGAATCGACAGTAGCACTTGCTGCGACAAAATTTTGTATAACAACAATCCATGATGATTACTTGTATAGGGATTTATGAACAAATGACAATAGAGTCCTAGCTATTTCTTCCTATGAAATGATAGTACCTGTAATAAGATTTAGAGCATTTTTAGATAGCTCATCAACAAGAACATTTAGTTCTATATACATGTTGAAAACATATTTTTGTAAAGCATCTTTCTAATTATTTCATTTTATCAAACATTAAGGAGAGAGTTAAAGCACGGAGATTGATTTCCCCATCGATGAAATCATTAACTAGTTTTGAGTTCCCTAATATTTGAAATTGCAAGACCCCTTTCTCTAGAACCAATGTCATTAATGACCATAAGGAGTTCATTTCTATGCAATTATAAGTCCCTTCTCCAAGAGAAACTTTGAAGCTTATTTTATGGTATTTATTGAGAAATAAAACTCCACTTGCCCCACATTTCCCAAGTTTACCTAAATAAGCTGCATCAAAGAATCCCCAAGCAATGGATTTGTCTATATTTGGATTGACAATTATTTTGGGAGGCTTATCTTGTCCAAGTTTCCACACTTCTTTTAAACCTGATTGGATGAATAATTTAGCAAGTGAGAATTTCATTATTTTGAAACAAATTTTTGTCCCTGTCAAGCCACAAAGCTCAAAAGACCACACAATGTAGAGCCTTATGATCTTTTATTACCTTATTCTTTATTCAATTTCTGAACATATCTACCATAGTGTTACCTTGCCACAACCCAAAACATCCAGTGAATGATAGTGATTCATGCCATACCTCTTTTGTAAAGGGACAATATACTAAGAAATGGTGGATGGTTTCATCATCTACTTTACACATAACATATGTACATGGGCCTTGCCAAGCTCCTTTTTTTCAAAAGTCCCAAAGTCATAATTTTATTTGAAAGCACCAACCATAAAAACAATATAGTCTTCAAAGGGGTTATGAACTTTCAGATATGCTTCCACCATCATATAGTCCTCTCAATTCTTCTTCAGAAAACATTGCCTTATAACCTAAATGAGCAGTGTACCTTCTTGAAGCACCGTTTTTTGACCAAATTAACTCATCTTGCTCATCTCTCAACCTTTTGGCACTTTGATAGAAACTTTGTATATAGAGGTTATGATTTGCAACTTCCTCCCCTTGTAAGCCCACAATATCGATGTTTTTCCATCCATGATGCTAGATTGAAGAAATACATGAATCCAGCACGTGATCCAAACAATAAATACCATGGATATTTAAAATGTTAATGAAGCATGGATGCACACACAAATAGGAAGAACAAAAAAGAAAAGTTAAAATCATGGAAAGCAAAAAAACCATGAACTTGAAACAAAAATAGAATTTTCAATTCACTAGGTCACTATGTTTTGTAGGCCTCTACCTTTAATGTTGAGTTGTAGTTTTTGGTTCACAATGCATCCATGACCCTATTTTGACAAGAGTAAGTACTCTTTGGATTGAAAGTAATTCACAAAATGCATTCTCTTATAATTACAAATCAAACAATCTATGTTATCAATTTTTTAACAACTTTAAACAATCTATGTTATCAATTTTTTAACAACTTTATTTGATTATCCTAGTATAAATGTTTTATAAATTTGATCATTTTCCACTACTTTAGAAGGAATAATATTTTTTTTAAAAATTTGACTAAAAGGAATAAGAAACTTTTTTTTTATGAAATAGCAACATTGCAAAATAAATCTTTGAGAGTGCTTAATCCATTTATTTATTAAAATAAATAAATTAAACAAGTCAAAATTACAATTTCAAAAGTTTCCACACCAAATAAAATAAAAAATAAAAAACATTAAACTTTCTTCAATTTGTTTAAAAATATTAAACTTCTTAAATTTATTAATTGATAAAGCAAATTTCAAATTTCACTCATATTCATTTTAAATACTCATAAAACCACCTTTCATTATTTTTGGCCGATATTCATTTTAAATACTCACTCGATATTCATTTTAAATACTCATAAAACCACCTTTCATTATTTTTGGCCAACCGCCTCCCCAAATTGGCAGAGATCTGAGCAAGCTGATGGAACCAGGGACTAATAAAGGGCATTGAGGCGTATATATATATACACACTCTCTTTCCCACAGAGTCGAAACATATTTATCTTCTTAGCAGGGTTTCAGCTACTGTAAACCCTTGGCTCTTTGGCTTTAAAAGCAACAGCAATGGCGGCAGCGGATCCCGTGTTCGAATCGCTCCAAAGCATTCCGTCCATGACGAAGTCCTTCAACGAATCTCTGTTCGAGCTCTGCATAGACAACGACAGCGAGTCAGTTCTCGATCTACGGAAGAACCTGATGGAGTATTACCACAACCTCCATAAATCCCTGCAATCGAGGTACGAAAACCTGATGGAGAAACCAGAAGAACCCGGAACCAGCGGCGAAAGCAAAGAGAACGAAACATCAATGGTCACCGGTTCAAGTCCAGCCATTTCCTCATTCACTAAAGTTCTTTCATGTGTCGATGTCGGCTCTGAGATCAAAAGCCTCTGCGATAAAGCCGACCGCCGTGGAATCGACAACATTAAAGAGGTCGAAACCCTTCGGAACGAATTGACCGAGGCGCTCCGTAAAGTGCCCGATGCGGCGAAGCTGGTGATGAATGCTCTGGAGCCCCCATTTTCTCCCAATAGAAATGCCGAAATTTTGCTCTTGAAATCCCTTTACACGATTGTTGGCGGTGTTGTTCCCTCGGATGTCCAGGATTCGGCCCGGGAGTTTGCTAAGGCTTGGAGAAAAGAGGTGGAAATTGAGAAGAATACGGATCGTGCCGGTAGGGCGAATATTAGGGCCTTCCTGCAGTTCTTGGTCTTGTTGAGGATCGCGGCGGATTACGAGAGGGAGGAACTTTGGGGGCTACTGTTGACTGTTTCGAGCGAGGTGGGAACTCCAGAGCTGTGTCGGTCTTTAGGATTGACTCCTAACGTATCAGGTTGGTGCCTTGATTACCATCTTCTGCTTTTAAACATCAAGTAAAAATACAAGACTGGAAACGAGTGTAAAGTCCCACATTAACAACAATTCTGAGACAAAGTTGGTTTATGGATTACTACATGAGTTAAAAGCAGCTTTGCCAATTCTGAAGTTGGCTTGGGGATGCAGGTCCCCAGAGATTACGTGGTAGTTTCCTCTCTCGCTTCCTCACTTTGGCTGTACTAACACTGCTTAGAAGTACTTGTGTGCATTGTGGGTCCTTTTCACTGTCTTTGTTGTGATGCCTCCTTACTTGCAAGCATCCTAATAATCATAGTGCTATATCTCCTGTCAAGTTGCTGACTTCTAAGATGTTATGTAACAAGTGTGTTTTTTAAACAACCCCCCTACATTGTCAACGGGCCTGGTTTATTGGTGACGCCAACGGACTTTTAAGCCATCAACGAGGGTTCCATTCTCACTGGTATGTCTCATCTAAATGGCATGTCTCTACAAGGGATGGGACTAGGTAAAAATCCATTTAAATTTTTGCAGATTAATCACCCCTCATGACTTGGCTCAGTCGAACGAACTCCGTGTTATACAGCAACCGCCGTTGACGTGCGTTTTTTTTATTAATTTTCAAAATGCTTCCTATAAATTCAAATAAAAGCATCACTCTTCCYCGATGACGTTGGTCACTACTAGTGGGATGTTTGCATGGCTGAAATGGTCCTCAAGTGGCAAACCAATAAATGGAAGAACTTTCATTTGACTAAGCTGCTTATTCATTTCTTTGGGGAATTCAACTTTGGTGTGTGCCTGACATGCCACCATGTTCACTACTGAACCACAAGACAATCAGCAACAGGCCTTTTTTTTCACAACTTCATTCTTTTTTCCTTTTTTCACAAGATGCTTCCTAACATCACTGTGTGGCAAACATATCCTTCCCCATTTTGGGAGTTTTACAATGGAATGTATTCAGCTTACAACACTCTAGCACTCTAGGACGATCTATCCACTGAAAAGCCACAGGTGTGGTTGATCTATTCTGCCAAATTCGTCCAGGATTTACACCTGTCCCCAACCACATGGAACCACCTGCTTGCATAGGTGAAATGACCCATGAGGGCCAAAGCACGTCATTCGGGATTTGAACCTTGCTGTGGGGTATGAAACATCCGCTCTTTACCAACTAACCAAGATGTTGTTGACTTCACATAACTCAGAAAAAGTGAACTTGTTTAAAGTTTATTTGAGTGAAAGCAAAATAGACAGTTGTATGTGAACTAAGCAAGTTATAGCAAGGCAGTTTTAGAAGACCATTGCAGAAGGTTAAACTTGATTCTAGATAACAAAGGCACTAGTTATAAAAAATACCCTGGAAAGAAATATGAATTGAGCTTAATTAAATGTCTTCATTCAGCCATCGGGCATTGGTTGACAGGTGAGATTGATGGTATGAAAAATCCCAATCAAATAAGTAGATTGTTGAATTTAATTATTGCAGAAATAAATTTCAGAACCTAGCATTAATCACACAATAGTTGGAAATCAAATAGTGGAAGCAAAAAAATTAATTTCACACAACACATGTAATTACACCTTCAAAAGTAGCATTTCATTCCTTTGAAAAACTTAAAACTAGTCGCTGCACAGTTATCAAAATCACCCTGAACTGAGCTTCTATAGCCTTACTAAGAGGTACAGCCTGCTGGAAAAACCCAGAAAAAACGTAAAACTGCTCTACAGCCTGCAAGACAACCTGTATGGCCTGCCTGCACCACTGTATGGACTTTTGTATGATTGTACAGTACTGTATGGACTGCTGCCTTGAACTATGTGTTGCTTGGAAATGCCTCTTTTCTGGCAGTATTCTCTCTTTCTCTCTCTCTCTTTGTGGCTCAACCTGCTCAACTGTTAAATTTACCTATATCTCAGTCACTGAGATTACTGCCAATAAATTAACTTCACCAGAAATTATCAGTGCTGATATAAAATCTGAATTTATGCAGTTAACCTACAGCTGAAATATAAAACAGAAACACAACAGTGGAAGCATACATAACCAAGCACATAAAAAACATAGTACACTAGATATTACCCTGGAAACCCCAGTGTGAGGAAAACCAGCAAAGAGGGGGCTTTATTATGGGCTTTCAGAGGAATAAATTACAGCAGTTAAACTCATTATTTTCTTACAGCAATTTACGGAATTTTCCCTTGATTGTATGCGCTGTTTTCCTTGACTGTTTGACCCAGCAAACTCTGCCAACACAGCTGCCTCAGTACTGCCACAAAATCTGCCTGTTGCTTGCTGTTTGTACGGCCTGAAAATGGCCTAATCTGCTGCTGGAAGGTACAGCCAAGTTCTGGCTGTTTTGGTTGAGGCCTTACGGCCCTAACTCGCCCTCCTTTAGTGCTGTACAAACTGGCTCTGGTATGGCCTGAAGCTAGTAGCCTGGTATGGCCTCTCCTTGGCCTCCTTGTTGCTGCCTCAAGCTCTAGAAATTGCCCTTACCTTGCTGTTCAACTTTCTCCAAGTTGTCCCTCTCTTCCTCAGCCCAAAACTAGCCCAAGCTCCATCTTCCTCTCATTTGTTCAACCTCACAAATGAGAATAGTGAGTGTCCTCTCACCCTCAGCCTCCTTTTATTTCCCTAGCAGCCTCCCATTCACCTTGAGATGTGTGCCAAGGCTTGGCCTCAATGGCTGAGATTTGGGGCTGCTGGACATCACTCCAATGAACATAGACAATAAATTATACATAATAATTACAAATCATTGATCATCATTGTATTTTTCATTTTATTTCATTTACAATTCAGTTCTCGTAGTTCAATGTTCGCAGTTCAGGCTCCAGTGCAATCACAACAAAATGCAAATGAAAAGTGAATGTTTGTTGTGTTTATGTGTTTTTGTAAGTTGCAAATAAGGTTTAGGAGGTAAAAAAATCAGGGTTGTTTGTTTTTGTTAATATTTTTGCCTTTTTTTCATGATACGATGTGAAATTTTTCAAGGGTAGTGTCCAAGAGTCCCCTCTCTTTGGGGAGCGTCCTGGACGACCCATTTAAGAGGAAAGGCCTCTGTTTATTGGGAAAATGCTCCCTGTGCATTTCCTGGTGTCTCCCCAAAAGGGTGTGCGGGGAAACATCCCCAGTGGAGTACCTGCATCCCAGGAACACAGGAGAAATATGTAGTGCAGAACTATGGGAGTAATGGTTATGCAAGAGTTTATGCCATCCATTCACGATTTAACTATGCAAGAGTTTATGGCTTTGCTTTGTTTTATGTGTGATTTTTGCGGTTCGTTGCATTCTATTTGGAGTTTCTGCACTGATTTCATGCAGATGAACGACCTTGAGGTGAAGTCTGCAATTTTCTTTTTGTCTTTTTTATATGTAGTTAAACTGACTAGTATGGAAGTTGTGATATCAAGGTGTCTCCACTGGCTTTTGGCATCTCATTTTATTGCTAAAATTCTTTTAATTTTGGCCATTCATTGTTATTCTTTGAAAAGTTCAGGATTGGGATGCCTTGAAAAATTCCTGCCCACACCCTACTGATCACAGCTTTTTGGTATTTATGCAGAATTTATTGACAAGCTTTCCAAAAGTGGTAATTGTATAGAGGCCCTTAGATATGCTGATGAATTTGGCATGCTGGATAAAGTAGATCACATGGATTTGTTGACATCATATTTGAAAGATGTGGAGAAGGCTGGAAAGGAAGTTGTGATGAATGCACAAGACACAGCTGCTTTTCAGGTTGTTGTTGATGTTTATATCCTTTTTTTAAGATTGAAAGGGACTTGATGTAACACTGAATTGAAAATTTATATTTTTATGTTGTAGACACAAGATTATTTGGCCAGACTCCAGAGCATTGCAGATAATAAGTTGAAGGCTGCTATGAGAACTGTTATTAAGCTTGTCAGAATGTATGGTTCGCAAAGTCATTTTTTCGAAGATGAACTAAGAAAATTGGAACAGGAGGAAGAAGACAAGATTGCTAAGAAAGAAAGAATGCTGCTAACAAAGAAAGTTCTCTCATCTTTCGACATCCACTCTGAGCTCAAAACCCTCTGCGATAAAGCCGATGGCCGTGGCCTCAGAAATTACATCATTGACAACATGAAAGAGCTTGAAACCCTTCGGAATGAATTGCCTGTGGTGCTCCGTAAAGTCCCCTGTGCGGCGAAGCTGGTGATGAATGCTCTGGAGCACCAATTTTGTCCTGATAGAAAGCCCTACATTTTGCTCGTGGAATCCCTTTACAAGATTTTTGATAACAATGACAGTGGTGTTGTTCCCTCAGATGTCAAGGATTCGGCCCGGGAGATTGCTAATGCTTGGAGAAAGAAGGTGAAAACGAGTCGTGCCGGTAGGGCGAATCTTAGGGCCTTCCTGAAGTTCTTGGCCTCGTTTAGGATCGCAGCAGACTACGAGAGGGATGAACTTTGGGGGCTACTGTTGGCTGTTTCGAGCAATCAGGAAACTATAGAGCTGTGTCGGTGTCTTGGATTGTCTCCTAACATATCAGGTTAGTGCCTTGATTAATATCTCCTGGTGTTAAACATCAAGTAAAAAGACAAAAGAGTGGAAGCGAGTGTAAAGTCCCACATTAATAACAATTCTGAGACAAAGGTGGTTTATGAATTACTACACGAGTTAAAAGCAGCTTTGCCAATTCTGAAGTTGGCTTGCGGTTGCAGGTCCCCAGAGTTTATGTGATTGTTTCCTCTCTTGCTGCCTCACTTTGGCTGTTCTAACACTGCTTAGAAGTGCTTGTGTGCATTGTGGGTCCTCTTCACTGTCTTTATTGTGATGCATCCTTACTTGCAAGTATACTAATAATCACAGTGTTATCTCTCCTTACGTTGCTGACTTCTAAGATGTTATGTAATACGTGTGCTTTTTAAATAAGACCCCTAGATTATCATTGGGCCTGGTTTATCGGTGACACCAGTGGACTTTTAAGCCATCAACCAGGGTTCCATTCTCTCTGGTATGTCTCATCTGAATGGCATGTCTTCACAATGGATGGTACTAGGTGAAAATCCATTTTAGGTTTTGCAGAATAGTCAACACTCGTGACTTGTCTCAGTCAAAGGAAGTCCGTGTTATGCAGTGCAGCAGCCAATTGACGTGATTTTTTTAAAATTTTAAAAATGCTTTCTATAAATTCAAAGAAAAGCATTACCTCTTCCCTGAAGACATTGGGCGCTACAAGTGGGATGTTTGCATGGGTGAAATGGTCCCTAAGAGGCAAACCGATAAATAGAAGAACTTTCATTTGACTAAGCTGCTGTGGCAAGAGTACATTTCAGTCAAAATCACCCAGGGCATATGACCCTAGCAACAACTGCTTTATTCATGTCTTTGGGGAATTCAACTTTGGTGTGTGCCTGACATGCCACCATGTTCACTGCTGAACCACAAGACAATCAGCAACAAGGCTTTTTTTTCACAACTTCAATTTTTTTCTTTTTTCACAAGATGCTTCCTATCGTCACTGTGTGTTAAACATATCCATCCTCTGTTAGAATTTTAAGGGCAAACTAGAACAGAAATATCTTTTCAGTTTTATTTACTTCTGTAGTTTTGGATCAACAATATATTAAAAAAATCTGATGTAAACCAATAACAAAAATAATACAATGGATCTGAACATTACCTTTATAAAAAACAAGGAACATATTTACTTGATGAGCTTGCTGTTGTCCTTTTTTCCGTATGTTCAGAAAAAGCTTTAAGGATCATTGATCAAACCCTCAAGGGTAGATCTCATCATGATCCTGTGAACAGTTTTGCCAAGAAGAATTTTAGGTAAATATCAGAAAAATAACCAACAGACCACTTATCAAGTACAGGGCTGAAAACAAGGACACCACTGTCCAAACTAGAGGCTGAAAAGAAACCACTAACAGCCCCAACAATTTTGTCCAAGAATATAGAATTTCTACAGCAGTAGACAAGGCAGATTTAGGGCTGCTACAGCAAACCCTGATTAGGTTATTAGCTGCTGTAGAATAGGTTTCATACACAGGTTGCAAAAGGGTGGACAGCGGAAGCAACAAGAGTCACCAGCAACTAAACAGGATCAGCAAACAAGTGATACCAATAGAGAGACTGTGGCAGCAAGTAGGTGGCACCAGTAAAGAAGCAAAGGCAGCCTAAAAGGGACGGCACGAGCAAGAGGAAAATAGCGGCAGCCTAGAAGAAGAGACCCTAGGAGTCCGCGTCAGCTATACCCAACAAGAGGGACTGAACCAAGGAGGGCCACACCCTATACCGAGGAGATCCAAGGAGAGCTGCTAACAGCTAGAGAAGACTGATCCAAGGAGGCCGCACCACTTCACAACAAGATAAGACTGAAACAAGGAGGCCGCACCACTATACCAACAGATCCAAGGAGGCTGCACCACTTCACAACAAGAAAAGACTGATACAAGGAGGCGGCACCACTATACCAGCAGATCCAAGGAGGCCGCACCACTTCACAACAAGAGAAGACTGAAACAAGGAGGCCACACCACTATACCAGCAGATCCAAGGAGGCCGCACCACTTCACAACAAGAGAAGACTGAAACAAGGAGGCTGCACCACTATACCAGCAGATCCATGTTGGCCGCACCCTAATTCAGACTGAACAAGAAGGGAGCTGCAGTGAATTTCAGACCAAGAGATTTGAAGGAAGAGAAAACAATAATGAATGAGAGAGTGAGGGGAGAGATCTCTTATTTATAGTTTAAGTGGGTAAGTTAGGGTTTACAAGATTAGTTCTAATTTTAGGGTTAAATTAAAACCCAACAAAATAAACAAATTAAATAATTAATATTTTAATCATAAAATATTAATTAGAAAGTCAGCAAGTCAAGGTGGCTAGCAAGGATCCAAACCACATAAACAAAAGGCAGGGGGGTTCTTCTTTAATGGCAGAATGTCCACAAAGGTCTCATGATATAACTTATGAGCTTTTATCATCCGAACATAAGAGGAAGGTCAATGATGTGATCATGTCCTTTTTCTTAACTGCTCCTAGGTCTCATGGACCATCCCAGGAGAGAAGAAGATCACACATCATCTGGGCTTGGTATTTATCATGGTCCCAGACCAGGATACCCCAAAACGTGTCTGGGGGCCCTAGATCACCACTAGGGTTTTATCCACCAAGGTACACAACCAAGGATCAATCCAAGCATCGAGCAAGGATTCCCTGGACCACATCCAAGGGCCTTAGAACACATCTAGGGACTTATATCATCAAACTGCTTGGTCCTTGACCAAGAATCCCAGTTGTGTATTGGGGGCCCTAAATATCAGCTAGGGTCTTTGCCATTCTCCCAGAGAATGGCTCTTGCAGCTGCATTAATTTTAACACTCCGTCTCAACAACACCAAGCTTGTCTCGAAAGTACACAAACTTTGTCAACGACAGGGGCTTGGTCAAAATATTTGTAGTTTGTTCCATCGTCGGAACATACTGAATACTGAGAATGTTCTTCTGCACCATGTCCCGAACATAGTGATATCTCATCTCAATGTGTTTCGATATGTCATGAAACATAGGATTCTCGGAGAGCTTTATACAGCTCTGGTTATCACAATGAATTACTATGGGTTCCAGCTCAGCACTAAACAAATCTGAGAGTGACTTTTTGAGCCATATTGCTTCCCCACTAGCAATGCTTGCAACAATGTATTCTGCCTCTGCAATGCTTTGGGTTATGGAGCCCTGCTTTTCGTTGGACCAGGAGATCATTGTTGAACCCAAAGTGAAACAACATCCGGATGTACTCTTCTGGTCTGCAACACTACCGGCCCAATCTGAATCTGCATAACCTTCATGATTCGAACCGTATCAGAGTCCATAGTCCACTGTACCCTTCAGTTACGTCAACACATGTTTTGTCGTAACCAAGTGAACATGTCTTGACTCAACCATATACTGACACAATGTATCCACGACAAAACATATATCTGGCCTTGTGTTCGTCAAATACTTCAACGAACTAGTTATCTGTCTATACAAGGTGGCGTCCACTATCTCTGAAAGTGACTCAATAACTTCTCCCTATGGAAGTAGTACCGCCTCCCTTTCTGGGAGTGCCTCTACATACACTGGAGTTGATGTCATGCCTGCTCCTGCTGCATCTCATGGCCCAACTCACATACTAGGACTGCTACACTTACACCCTATGAGTCTCATAATATGTCTGTCTCCCTGCATGAGCAAACTGGCTCCCTCTAAGCCTGCAAGATCCTTTGACTCTGATATGGTGTCGTATCTCCTCAAGATATACTTGGTGTTGGTACCAAGTTTAATATGAAAATCTTAGTCAAACTTTTACCAGGTTATGCTTTTTGTCATGTGACCTCACTATCCACTAACCAAGTCTTCTCTTCGGGAAACTGCAAGACACCTACCACGGATGACACGTATAACCTTATTGAGCTCCCATACCAAGGACAATGGTTCAATTACAATTTTAGGACTTTCGACTCAAAAAATTATATTTGTTGGGTTCCCAAAACAAGGAAGAAATGCCCCAACTATCAAAGATAACTTGTTAGTCTCCTTAACCAGAAAAACAACTCAACCTAAAAATGACTCAATTCAGAACTTGTTGGACTCTCGTACCGGGGATAATGGTCCAACATACTACTGAGTTCCCAAACCAGGGAAAATGACCTAGCTTACATCAATTAAAACGAGTATATGCTGAGATCACAACTTCCTTGGTCATATAACCAAAATACAATTGAGATTTTGACAATACTCCTTTAAGACACCGATCCATAAATACGACATGAAGATAATCACATCTCTTCTTGTTGTCTTTAGTAGACACATACTTGCCTTGAACTTGCTTGGGATGAACACACACCTTGTACTTTGTAGCCTGCTACCACCTGTAGCTTCCAAAGCCATCTTTTGTGTATGCGAATGTTTGACATGTATTTGTTGTTCAAGTAACTCCATATCCTCAAGAGACCATAGCGCTGTCCTTATTTGAGTCTGCTGTAACACTTGTTTGAAGTCTATGCTTTAACCCCTTTTGATAGGGGTTCAGTTCTTTGACCAGAGTTACTTGCCATTCTTCAAAAGGATCACTTTGGACCTTTTGAAGACAAAAGATATCTGCATTGTAACCAATAATTTCTCGCAACAAGTTCTGTCGGCGATATTGCCATGAGAGAGCCCAAGTAGGACAATATGCGTATTTGTCATTAGTGGCATATGGGTATTACGACTACACAATATAATGGAAGGATATGGCTCCTCTGGAATTTGTGCCCCTATAAGTTCAATTTGGATTTTATCGAGAAGCCCACTTGGAATGCCAATAGTTTTGATAGGGGAATCTTGAACTAGACCACAAGGAATCTGCAACAGAAAACCACATGCCTGATTATCTGTCACATCCATAGCACTGAGAGAAAGGTCTTTCAGGTAAAGGTCTTCATTTCGTTCCATGTTAGTTTAACTTGATTCTCTTCTTTGAAAAGATTTCTTTGGGAAAAGAGACCATTAAGTGTTTCATCAACAATGGAAGAGGACAACTCCACTTGATCAATGCTTTCTGGAGGTTTAGAAGATTGGAAAATAACATTGCACTCTTAGGACCAAAACTTTAATCATGAAAGCAATCAACACACCTCCAAATCACTTCTTCATGCACATAACAACAACCACTACAATCTTCATACGACCTCACTCTATTCAATCTAAGTACTCTGAGTTTATTGAAGAGATGGAAGCTAGACATATTTTTCTCTTCCACAGAATTTGGTTCCTTTTCAGTTTGAATTGGTAAACTCAACAACGTACTTTCTGTACCTATTGTTCTATTATCGAAATCATGAGGGCAACGTTCCTCTTCACCTCAATCATGTGCTAAGGTCCATGTTTTTGCACTATGACAGGGTCCTCTTCTGGAGCAGCTCGAAGTGACTCTTCTTCCATACGGATAGGTATCATTGCCAAAGGTTATAGACTTATTCAACCTCATTCCAATGAAATTATTATTAGGAGAGATGTTAAGTTTGATGAAACTCTCTCAGCCTACGAGCCTAATTCGACGTTTTTGTTTTTCATATTTGCCCTACAAGACATCTTTGACGTCTGTGCCATCTACTCTTCAGAACTTTTCTGTTAGTGATCCTATTATGGTCTCTTCCTCCAATTGGGTCCATTGAACATGAACTTGCACCAACACCATCGCTTCCCAAATGGCTCTATACAACACAAGAAGTAGTTAGCAATCTTGTTGGTCATTCTATAGATCAAGTCGTACACGTTCACAATTCCAATGAGTCTCCTTTCTCTTAGCTCAACTTTCAGAGACTCATGACCCATAAACATTTGACGAAGACTTTGTCCATCCAGATTGGACACAACAATGAATGAATAACATCGTATCTTAATGGTGAATGATACTTGTGATTGTGTACCTCTTCTAAAATGAAGAAAACTTGTCATATGTAAATGGGTGTATAGAACCAAGTCTACATCAAATGGAAGTGTTGAAAGACATAAGGCTCGGTTAGTTGCCAAAGGATTTTCTCAAATTGAAGGAATTGACTATAATGAAACCTCTTCACGTGTATCCATAATGAATTTCATTTGCCTTGTTCTAGCCCTTGTTGCCTCACATAAATGGGAATTCCATTAGATGGATGTTAAATCCATCTTCTTGCATGGATATTTGCAAGAAGAAATTGACATGGAACTACCTCCTCGCTATGTTTAGAATGACTCCAACCTTGTTTTCCACCTTAATAAATTTATGTTTTTTCTTAAGGAAGCTCCTAGGGCTTGGTATGCTAAAATGGATAGCTTTCTTCTTGACACTGAATTTTCTAGATGTTATTTTGATCCAATGTTTATACCAAGAAAGTAGGAAACCGTCTCATGATACTTGTTCTTTGTGTTGATGATCTTATTCTCATTGGTAGCAACCCCAAACTTTTAAACCATGTCAAAACTAACCATAAGAATAAACTTGAAATGACTAACTTAGTTTATTTGCATTATTTCCTTTGCCTTTGAGTATTGCAAACCAAGGAAGGAATTTCCCTTTCCCAATCTAAGTATGCATGTGAGTTTCTTTGTCACTTTCACATAGAGGATTGTAAACCAGCCCCATATCTCTTACATTCTAGAGTCAAACTTGTTACCACCTGTACTACACTTGAAGTAGATGCCACTTTGTATCAACAATTAGTTTGCAACCTCTTATATTTGACTCATAGATGTCTTGATGTGTCCTTTATTGTTGGTCTTGTTGCCCAATATATGCAAACACTCCATGAGAGTCATTGGAAAACAACACAAATGATTCTTCGGTATATTCGTGGTACAATTCAGTTTGGGATACAATGTAGTTTGGGGGGGACTCCTTTGTTGGTTGGTTTAACTAATTTTGATTAGGTTGGCAACCATGATGATTGGAAGTCTACTACAAGTTAAGTTTTCAGTTTTGGTTATGGACCTGTCACTTGGGCTCTTACTCTTTCTTTAGTAGAAGTAAAATATCAATGATTAATGCAAGTCAAGAAGCCTTGTGGGTTCGACAAAGTTTAGATTCCAAAAACAACATCCAACCACCCTTTGGTGTGATAATGAGAGTGCCATCAAGCTGGCCAAAGATCCAGTTCAACTTCAAGGCAACAAACACATTGAGCTACACGTACATTTCATCATAGAGCTCATTCATGATTGTGTTCTTGAAGTGCCCTTTCTTAACTTTATGAATAAGCTAAGAAAGCTTTCCATCAAATGGTATGGATGACCTATGCATAAGTCCAATTATTATAGTTAAGTCTCCAATGATTATGATGTTTTTCTTCACCTAGAATTCAATTGTTTTAATCCTAGGAATGATGCAAGGGATTCATCCTAATTATTAGTGGCTAGACCCAACCCCCATTCAAAGGTGGCTTCATGTTTTCCATTGGGATAAAAAAATGACCCCCCCACCTGTCACCCCTGGATTTCCCTTCGAAGCCCCATAAAAAAAAGAGAAAAGCTTTGTTCTACAGAAGATGCCAACTTCCAAATTTTTCTTTTGAAATTTTGAGCCACCAATTTGATTTAGGAATGGGTTGTTGGGAGATTCACTTTGGTTGCACTTCATTTCCATTCAATAGGTCACTTATCCAATTTATATCCTCTTGATCAAGAGGTGATACATGCTGGCCTCTCATTCCCTTTGTCTTGATGGATTCAACAAGCAATCCTCTATCCTTCACATTTGTTTTCATAGGATTTACAATGACTTGAGGCCTTGACTTTCTATCCATGCTTTTATACTTACTAATTATTGTTTCTCCCCAATTACAATATTATCCATGATACTGTCATCCCATATACTAATCATATTTCTATTTTAGGAACACAGTTGAGCTTGGGTTGAATGAGAGGAGCCACTGCTTGACATAGCCTCCAAATTTACGAGCCTTTCCTCTTTTCAAGCGGTCTATCCAAACATATTATCCTAGCACCTTGAAAATATTTCTTGAATAGAACTTGTTTCCACCATTCATACTTTATAGATATTAGACTCCATAAAAAAAATTCCCCCGTAGCAACATTCATTAGTCTTGGATACTTTATGCCTAATACCCCATTGTCTCTCAGAGCTCTTACATTAATCCAATTGATAAGATGAAACTTTTTAGTGTTGGTTTTCCTTCCTTGACAAAGGAGATTGCGTATTTCTTTTGCTATCTGTTGCATTAATCCCATGGGGGCTAACATGGTTGAACATTGATACAAGGGGAGGGCCACCAAAACATATTTGACAAGAATCACTTTGCCAATTGAGCTTAACCATTCTGATCCCCACTACTTCATCTGACTTTTAATCTTACCCGAAATCTTTTGCTAGACAACAAAGGTTGGATTTCCTCTGGAAATCGGCATGCCAAGATATTTGAATGAGGTCCAAGAAGCAACACAAAGGAACCCAATGATTCTTGAAATAACTTGCAATATATGAATACTTATGTTCGAACCATAGATTTGGATTTTACCACTATTGATTTCTCCTCCAGAAGCATCTAGGAATTGCTCCAATAGCTTTAAATCACTTAGCTATAATCGTAGAAGCCCCTCCTAACAAAAGAGTGTCATCCACAAATTGTGAATGATTTATCCCTTAGATCCCTTTTTTGAATGTGATTCCATACAAATTACTTGAAATCCTCTCATATTCCAATTTTATGTGCAAATATTTAGCCATGATGATGTATAATAGAGGGGATAAGGGACAACATTGTCTTAACACCTTGTTGCTCTTAAATAATTCAAAGGGCCTTTCATTAACTAAGGGTGCAATCCATAGTGAGCTAATAAATTCCTTTATCCAGTGAACAAATGTTTCACTAAAATCAAAATTCTTAAGAACAACAAATAAAAATAAGTGCCTTACCCAATTAAATGCATTAGCCATGCCCAATTTAATTATCATGCTTTTTTTTTTATTCTCCTTGCCAGAATGAATAGCCTCCTGGACCAAGATTATGTTGTCTATTATTTGCTCTTCTGCATGAATCAACCTTAATTGTCAAAGATTATTTTGGGTGAGATATTTTTTAAGATGAGTTACACAACAAAATTGGATGGAAATTATAAAAGGTCGAAGGTTTAGCTTCTTTGGGAGTAAGAGCTAAAACAGAAGAATTTGTGTTTCCTCCCAACTTTTTCTTATTTTGAGTGTGAACAAGCATGTGCTTCAAATCATATTTAACAATAGGCCAACATGCATGGAAGAAGTTGATGGTGAATCCATCTAGTCCCATCCTTTATCTAGTGCTAATCCCCAAATAGTCTTGATGATCTCATTTCCTTCAATTTTTTTAGACAATTGATCATTATCCTTTTTATAAATTAAAGTGGGAATGATTTCTAACATAACATAAAAGGATTTAGGATTAGGCTCATCGACCTCAAAATACAAGGCTTCAAAGTGGGAACGTGCAACAACGTTAATAGCTCAAAAATCAATCAATCAAGCACCATCAGCTAATGAGATTTCTTTGACTATATTTTCTGTAGACGTGACTCTGACCTGCCTATGGAAGAAAGACATATTTTTATCTAAAGACTGTAGCCATGAGCTCCTTGATTTTAGTCTCCATATTTCCTCTTCTTTTCTAAATGCTTTATGAATTTTATTGTAGAGAATGCATTCATCCATTTGTGTACTTTTTGTGACTTCTTCATTCTCCATTTAGGCTTACAAATTGGCCAGTTGTTGTTGCAATATTGTTCTCTCTTGGTCAGCCGAAATATATGAGGAGTTAACTTATGATTTCAAAGTAGATTTCATTGCTTCTAACTTTTGGGACCTTCGTCATTTCTTCAAACTTGAAAAGTAAATGTTGGAACTCATCATTCACATTTAAAACATGGCCTTAAGACAATACTCAACCTGCCTCAAAAATTTGCCTAACAAACCTTTGCTTCAAACCTGCATCAAACATACTATCAACATCCCTCTGAAACTCGACTTTCTTTCTGCAATAGATCAGGTCTAAATTCGGCCTCCTTTTCACCTTAGATCCACCCTTAACCACAAAGAATCTTGCCTTAGATCTGCGCTTGAGTTACCTCAGACTTTGAGCGATTTTTTGATTTGAAGTTAGGATAGGTCTGCAATTTTCTTTGGCCTGTAGTGGCTGTGGTTAGGGCTGGGGTAGATTCTAGGAGGATTCAACCTCCTTCTTATTGCTGTAGATATGCCTCTGTTATACAACTGTCCAGAATATCACCCTCAATTTGGTCTGGATAGCTGCCACAAGGACTGCCCTTCTTCTGCCTCAAGAAGTGGCTCGGATCTGCAATAGGATTTCCCACAACAGGGCTGGGATCTGCTGTTTAGATTACCCCAAAAGAATCTCAGACCTGCAGCCTCAGATTGTCTCGAACCTGCGGCTGCCTCAGCCTTAGAATAGGCTGAGTTCTAGTGCCGCAGATGAGTGATGATGATGCCATACTGAAAACAAGATCTGATATAAAACAAGCTTACTGCTGATCTGCAAAACAAACCCTTAGGTGTGGATCTACGTAGGCTCAAAAGTCTGCCACAATTGAGCTCTTGTCATGCCCTAAGCTCTGACACCATGCTAGAATTTTAAGGGCAAACTAGAACATAAATATCTTTTCAGTTTTATTTACTACTGTAGTTTTGGATCAACAATATATTCACAAAATCTGATGTAAACCAATAACAGAAATAATACAATGGATCTGAACATTACCTTATCAAAAACAAGGAACATATTTACCTGATGAGCTTGCTGTTGTCCTCTTTTCTGTATGCTCAGAAAAAGCTTTAAGGATCATTGATCAAAGCCTCAAGGGTAGATCTCATCATGATCTTGTGAACAGTTTTGCCAAGAAGAACTTTAGGTAAATATCAGAAAAATAACCAGTAGACCACTTATCAAGTACAGGGATGAAAACAAACACACCACTGTCCAAACTAGAGGCTGAAAAGAAGCCACTAACAACACTAACAATTCTGTCAAAGAATATAGAATTTCTACAGCAGTAGACAAGGCAGATTTAGGGTTGCTACACAAACCCTGATTAGGTTATTAGCTGCTGTAGAATAGGTTTCATACACAGGTTACAAAAGGATGGACAGCAGAAGCAACAAGAGGTGCCAACAACTAAACAAGATCAACAAACAAGTGATACCAATAGAGAGACTGTGGCAGCAAGTAGGTGGCACCAATAAAGAAGGCGAGGCAGCCTAAAAGGGACAACACCAGCAAGAGGAAAATAGCAGCAGGCTAGAAGAAGAGACCCTAGGGGTCCACATCAGCTATACCCAACAAGAGGCACTGAACCAAGGAGGGGCGCACCCTATACCCAGCAGATCCAAGGAGAGCTGCACCATTTAACAACTAGAGAAGACTGATCCAAGGAGGTCGCACCACTATACCAGCAGATCCAGGAGGCAACACCACTTCACAACAAGAGAAGACTGAAACAAGGAGGCCGCACCACTTCACAACAAGAGAAGACTGAAACAAGGAGACCGCACCACTATACCAACAGATCCAAGGAGGCCGCATCACTTCACAACAAGAGAAGACTGAAACATGGATGCCACACCACTATACCAACAGATCTGAGGAGGCCGCACCACTTCACAACAAGAGAAGACTGAAACAAGGAGGCTGCACCACTATACCAGCAGATCCAAAGAGGCCGCACCCTAAATCAGACTGAACAAGAAGGGAGCCGCAGTAAATTTCAGACCAAGAGATTTAAAGGAAGAGAAAAGAATAATGAGTGAGAGCGTGAGGGGAGAGGTCTCTATTTATAGTTTAGGTGGGTAGGTTAGGGTTTACAAGATTTTCCCTAATTTTAGGGTTAAATTAAAACCCAACAAAATAAACAAATTAAATAATTAATATTTTAATCATAGAATATTAATTAGAAAGTCAACAAGTCAAGGTGGCTAGCAAGGACCCAAACCACATAAACAAAAGGGAGGATGTGGCTGAAACAAAAGGGGGATTCTTCTCTAATGGCAGAATGTCCACAAAGGTCTCATGATATAACTTATGAGCTTTTATCATCCCAGAATAAGAGGAAGGTCAATGATGTGATCATGTCCTTCTTCTTAACTTCTCCTAGGTCTCATGGACCATCCCGGGAGAGAAGAAGATCACACTTTATCTCGGCTTGGTATTTAACCAAGAACTTCCAGGTCCCAGAGTTGGATACCCCAGAACGTGTTTGGGGGCCCTAGATCACCACTAGGGTCTTATCCACCAAGGTACACAACCAAGAATCAATGCAAGCACCGAGCAAGGATTCCCTGGACCACATCCAAGGGCCCTAGAACACATCTAGGGACTTATATCATCAAACTGCTTGGTCCTTGACCAAGAACTCCAACAATACATTGGGGTCCTCACTAGGGTCTTTTGCCATGGCTCTAACTGCTTGGTCCCAGACCAAGAACCCGAGGAGTGTACTGGGGGCCCTAGATCTTAGCTAGGGTAGGGTCTTATCCACCAAGGTACACAACCAAGAATCAATGCAAGCACCGAGCAAGGATTCCCTGGAGTCTGGACCACATCCAAGGGCCCTAGAAGACATCTAGGGACTTATATCATCAAACTGCTTGGTCCTTGACCAAGAACTCCAACAATACATTGGGGTCCTCACTAGGGTCTTTTGCCATGGCTCTAACTGCTTGGTCCCAGACCAAGAACCCTAGGAGTGTACTGGGGGCCCTAGATCTTAGCTAGGGTCTTTGCCATCCTCCCGGAGAATGGCTCTTGTAGCTACATTAATTTTAACATCCTCATTTTGGGAGTTTTAAAATGGAAGATCTTTCCACTGAGAAGCCACGGGTGTGGTTATCTATTCTGCCTAATTCGTTCGGGATTTGACTTAATTTAGACTAAATCGGCCAAAAATGATATATTACAGAATAGAATAGCAGAAATATAATACACATTAACTCATGTCTCATCATCTTAAGTCCAAGGAAGTGTGTTTCTAAAAACATTCTCTTTTATGTTTTAGCTACCCAAAGTTTGATAGAGGGCTGACATTTCAACTGCACAATGAGACACCCAAATTTGGTTGTCTAACATGACCTTCAGTGAGCAAGGTTTTCAATGTGGTTAATGACCTTCGATGAACATGGTTTTCAATGTGGTTAATGACCTTTGGTGAGCACGGTTTTCAACGTGGTTAAGTCATCCTCTTGAAAAATGGACCGTATACTTCAAATGCTCTGAAATTAACAACCTAAACTATAAAGCTGACATGCTCATGTTGCAAATTTTTGTAAGGCCAAAATTTGGCTTTACTTTTCATTTCAAGTGTAATTTTCAGAAAAATTTCTAGGAGTCAATGCCTTTTTGACAAATGTTGTTGAAATTAGTGCAACTGCAAGAGCTATTCTCCGGGAGGATGGCTTAAGACCTTAGCTAAGATCTAGGACCCCCAATGCACTCTTGGGATTCTTGGTTTGGGACCAAGTAGTTTGAAACATGGTAAAAGACCCTAGTATGGCCCCCAATGTATTTCTGGGGTTCTTGGTCAAGGACCAAGCAGTAAGTCCCCAGATGTGTTCTATGCCCCCTGGATGTGTTCCAGGGAATCCTTGCTTGGTGCTTGGATTGATCTTTCGATGTGTTCCTTGGTGGTTGATGATGTAAGTCCCTAGATGTGTTCTAGGGCCTCTAGATCCGTTCCAGGGAATCCTTGCTTAAACGCTTGGGTTGATCCTTGGTCTTGTACCTTGGTGGATGAAAGACCCTAGATGTGTTCTAGGGCCCCTACATGTGTTCTGGGGTATTCTGGTCTTGGACCATGTAGTTCTTGGTTGTGTGCCAAGATGTGATTATGCTTGATCTTCTTCTCTCCCGGGATGGTCCATGAGACCTAGGAGCCACTAGAAGATGGACATGACCACATCACTAGTTTCTCCTCTTATGCAGGGATGATATAAGCTTATAAGTTATCATGAGACATATGTGGACAATTTTCCATTGAAGAAGACCCCCCTTGACTTTGTCTTGCAGCCTCCCCTTGCTTGATGTTGTGTTGGTCTTCTATAAGTCACTTTGACTTATTTGACTTTATGATTAATATTTTTAATTAATTAAAAATATTAATTATTATTTGTTTTATTTTTTAGGTTTTAATTAAACCTAATTTCTAACCCTTTTTAAACTATAAATAAAGACCTACCCCTCTCTCTTTCTTACAGTCACTTGTGCTCCTCTTCTAGTTTGATTATTGTGGCTACCTTTGCTTGGCTCTTGTGTTGGGGGTACGACCTCCTTGGTGGATTATCTTCTTCTGATTTAAGGTGTGGCCTGTTAGGCCTTTTTTCTCCTTGTCGACTGGGATCTTCTTTTATGGTGTATGGTCTTCCTTCTGCTGGGTATTGGTGCCACAGACCTCCCTCATGTTGTGTGTAAGTGCCGCAGACCTTCCTCTTGTTGCTGCTGTGTGCTGCTGCCTCCTAGGTAGCCTTTTGGCTCCTCCCTCACCTCTCCAGGCTGACGTTGAGTTTCTTCTAGGCTACTATGGGTGTTTCTCCTTGGCTGCCACCTGTGTAATCCTTCTATTGTTGTTTATTAAATTCTGCCTTGAGGGTTTTGCACTACAATTCATCTTGGACAGTTTTGGTTGAGCCTTCCTGTGGTCTTTGGGGTTTCCTATATAATCCTTTCTCTTGTTGATTATCATTGAATTCTTCTTGGTAAACTGTCCTCTTAAAGATCATGATTAGATCAAACCCTTCAGGGGTTGATCCATGACCTTCATAGCTTGTCTGAGCATAAAGAAAGAGGACAACTACACATCAGGTACCTCTATCATTTATTTCTTCTAAGGTAAAGTTTAGATCTGATTCTAGTAATGTTTACATCTGCTTCTAGTCTAGGTTAATATTCAGAAATGTTATTTTTTGTTCATGACCAATCCTAGTTAAAGTCTGCTCTCTTTAGCATGTTTAGATTTGTGTTTTCAGTATATCATCTACTTCAGATTTTTAGTTTTTAAGTGATGATCTGCATGTACTGTAGTGATCAATTTTGAAAAGATATCTCTGTTTTCTTTTTCCCTAAAAATCTAACATGGGTTCAGAGCTTAGGGCGTGAAAAGAGCTCAATAGTGGCAGAATTTTGAGCTTGTGTAGATCCGTGTTTTAGGGTTTGTTTGGCAGATTAACAGTAAGGCTTTTTATCTTCAAATCAACATGGCTTCATCTTCAGTCAAAGCAAAAGATAGGCTTGAAGGGGCTTCCAACTTCACTGCTTGGAAGGCTAGGGTGTTGAACATACTAGAAGAGGGTGACTTGGATGAGCTGGTTACCATGGTGATAGAAGAACCCACTTCAAAACCAGGCAGGGCAACATATAAGAAGAGACATGCCAAAGCTAAAAGAATCATCTTTGATTCATTTAAGGACATCATGATGTCCCTCATTGGTCATCTAAGGATAACCAAGGAATGCTTTGATGCCGTAACAAATCTAATTGAAAAGAAGGCTCCAACTCAGAGGAGGATATTGAAGAAACAACTACGTACATTAAAGATGGGGAAGGACAAAACTATCTTTGCCTTCTTTTCCAAAATTGCTCAAACAAGACATCATCTTACAGCAATTGGAATTGCAGTGGATGATGATGACCTTGTACAAACTACAGTTGATGGCCTCCCGAACTCATGGGAGACTTTTCTCTCTTCGCTCAATGGAAGAGAAGTTCAACCTAACTTCGAGAGATTGTGGCATGATTGCTTGGAAGAAGAGGGTAGACTCAAAAACAAGAATGAGCCCTCAACGGTAAGAGACCATGCTCTTTCAGTCATAGCCAAGAGATGGAAGAAGTTTCCTTAGCACAAAGTCAAAGGTAAGAAACCTTAAGGTAAGCAATCTCACTTTCACTCTCATTTATCTAAAATAAAATGATTTAACTGTAAAAGGCTAGGTCATTATGCAAAAGACTGCAAGAACCCTCCTTCACAAAGAAGTAGAGAGGTAGGTTTCATGCTTCAGTTGCAACTGAGGAAGAAGAACCTCAAAGAAGAAGAACAAGGGCAAGCACTAAAGAGGAAGAACAATGCCGGGAATGTTAAAGAGGAAGAACAATGCCGGGAATGTTATCTTATCCCATCCCTCTCTGACACTATAACCAAGTCGGAAGATGTTTGGTTAGTGGACAACGGGGCCTCCAAACACATGACATGCTTCAAACAAAATCTTGTAGACTATCGGGATAAGAAGTTCAATGTGAAGGTAGAATTGGGTGATGATGGCACCTATGACATCAAAAGGTTTGGATCAACATCTTTTCAACTTCAGACGGGTACTGTATTTCATATCTATGAAATTCTTTATGTTCCTGGAGGAAAGAAAAATCTCATCTCGGCTGCAGTGTTAGAAAGTAAAGGGTACTCAATAGCTTTCTCTAAAGGGAAGGCTCTCATGTGGCCCTCAAATGGGAGTTTGAGCTCAACCATGACATTCAGAACTCAAGAGAGTGGACTTTACAAAATCACCGGTCAAATTGTTCAAGCATTAGCTCACAAGATGATAAACCCCTGCGACCTATGGCACATAAGGCTTGAACATCTCAACTACAACGCACTCCCATGTTTGCAAAAGATGGTAACAAGCATGCCAGCTTTTTCATTTGAGCATGATAGTGTTTGTAGAGGCTGTGCTCTCGGTAAGAATACAAAGAAAGCTTACCCTCACAATAATAGAAAAACTAATGGCATTTTAGATCTTATTCATTCTGATCTTTGTGGACCTATGACTGCTCCGTCTATGAATGGTTGTCTCTATTATATCATTTTTATTGATGATTGTTCTCGTAAAACTCATATTTATTTTTTGAAGACTAAAGATGAATCTTTTAGCAAATTTCAGGATTTTAAGAATCTTGTTGAGAATCAGACAGGTAGACACATCCGTGTTTTCAGAACCGACAATGGAAAATAATTTGACTCCCACAAGTACGATAATCTCTACCGGGCTTCATGGATTAAGAGGGAGCTGACTGTGCCTTATAATCCCCAGTAGAATGGGGTTGCAGAAAGAAAGAACAGAATGATCTGTGAAGCAGCCAGAGCCATGATGTATGATCCGAATCTACCTTTATCTCTTTGGGTCGAAGTTGCAAGCATTGCAGTGTATATTCAGAACATGTGTCCTCATAAAGTCCTAGAAGAGAAAACTCCAGAAGAAGTCTTCACCGGTAAGAAGCCTTTAGTTGACCATTTGAGAATCTTTGGCAGTTCAGTCTACATTCATATACTTAAAGAAAAGAGGACTAAGTTAGAGCCCTCCAGAAAGAAAGGAACTTTAGTGGGATACAGTGAAACCTCAAAAGCATACACAATTTATGTACCAGGGCAAAAGTTCATTGGGGTCAGTAGAGACATGACTTTTCATGAGGAAGCAACCTTCTGTCGTTCCAAAGAATTTCTATGTGATACAGAGGAGCAGGAAGCTCCATCTTCGGAACCTTCAGAGACACCACTACCAGATGAGCAGAGGGAGGAAACCATAAAGCCTTCAATGGATCCCATAAGGGATTCTGTTGAGTTTCCCTTAGAGAAACCTCTTGTTAAAAGGAAGCCAACTTGGTGCCGGGAAATTCTAAAGGAAGCAAAAAAGCATGCAGCACCTAAAGGTACCTTCAGAGAAAGCAAGAAATCAGATAAGTACTTCGGCCTAATAGCGTAGCTGAATCTAGTGATTGACTCAGAACCTTCCACCTTTGAAGAGGGCCTCCAAACATAAAGTGTGGAAGGATGCCATGATAGAAGAGTACGAGTCAATATTAAAGAATGATGTATGGGAAGTGGTCCCAAGACCTCATGGCAAATCAATGGTAACCTCTTAATGGCTTTACAAAATAAAGCATGCAACAAATGACAGTGTTGAAAAATTCAAAACTATATTTGTGGCTCGTGGCTTCTCTTAGAAAGAAGGAATTGACTATGACGAGATCTTTGCTCCTGTTTCTAGGTATACTTGCATCATAATCTTTATCTCTCTTGCTTCAGTTTTTGGTTCGAAACTTCACCAAATGGACGTTAAGACTGCCTTTCTCAATGGTGAAGTTGAACACGAAGTTTATATTGAGTAGTTTGAGGGTTTCATGATCCATGGGAAAGGATCCCACGTCTGCAAACTCAAGAAGGCCTTGAATGGATTGAAACAAGCTCCGAGAGCTTGGTATGGAAGAATTGACAATTTTCTTCAAAATCTTGGATTCTCCAAGAGTATAGCATATCCTAATCTTTATATAAAGATTGTGGAGAATCATCCTGTTATCTTGGTTTTATATGTGGATGATTTGTTCCTTACCGGAGAGGAACATCTTATAGCTTAGACTAAGAGGGAGTTATCGACATAATTTGAAATGAAAGACTTGGGTCTTATGCATTACTTTCTTGGCTTAGAGGTGTGGCAGAAACCGAGTGAGATCTTTCTCTCACAAAGCAAGTATGCAGTTGATGTGCTTCGCAGATTTGGCATGTTGGACTGTAAGTCCATGTCCACACCTATGATTTCTAACCTTAAGAAGTTACATGATCAAGCTACAAGTTTAGATCCAGAAGACCCCACCGTATATCGTCAGATCATTGGGTCCTTGATGTATCTAGTACATACCAAACCACCGAACATTTGTTATGTAGTGAATGCCCTCAACCAGTTCATGTGTGAACCAAAACATATTCATATGGTTGTTGTTAAGCATGTTCTCAGATATGTCCGGGGAACTATATCCTATGGGCTCAAATATACTTCCAGTGGAGGGGTAATGCTTCATGGTTTTATAGATTCAGATTGGATGGGCAGTACAGTGGATCGGAAGAGTACTTCTGAATATTGTTTCAGTTCGGGTTCAACTATGATCTCCTGGTCCAGTAGGAAACAAGGCTCCATAGCCCAGAGCACTGCAGAAGCAAAATACATTGCTGCAAGCTAAGTCACAGGGTTCGTCGAACCTAAAGCTTGAGGTTCGAAATTCGGCGAACCTCAAGGTTTGCCGAATCTTATGTCGAACCAAAACGAACTTGAATGTGTGCCTGAATTCGAACCTTAGGACAAATTTGAAGGAGAATTTTATTGAGGTTTGGGATGAGGTTTCATTAGGGTTCAATATATATAGCCGAACCTAAAGCCAAACCTCATCCGAACCTTATTGGAAATGTTCTCAGATATGTCCGGGAAACTATATCTTATGGGCTCAAATATGCTTCCAGTGGAGGGGTAATGCTTCATGGTTTTACAAATTCAAATTGGATGGGCAGTACAGTGGATCGGAAGAGTACTTCCGGATATTGTTTCAGTTCAGGTTCAACTATGATCTCATGGTCCAGTAGGAAACAAAGCTCCATAGCCCAAAGCATTGCAGAAGCATAATACATTGCTGCAAGCTAAGTCATAGGGTTCGCCGAACCTAAAGCTTGAGATTCAAAATTCGACGAACCTCAAGGTTTGCCGAATCTAATGTCGAACCTAAACGAACTCGAATGTGTGCCTGAATTCGAACCTTAGGACAAATTTGAAGGAGAATTTTATTGAGGTTTGGGATGAGGTTTCATTAGGGTTCAATATATATAGTCGAACCTAAAGCCAAACCTCATCTGAACCTTATTGGAAAATTAGAACCTGAATTGAACCTAATTGTTGCCGAACCAGAATTCAAACCCAAACCATGTGACTTAGGCTACAAGTGTGGCTCAGAAAGCTACTCTCAGATTTGTTTAGTGCTAAGTTGGAACCCACAGTAATCCACTGTGATAAACATAGATGTATAAATCTCTCCTAGAATTCGGTGTTTCATGATAGATCGAAACACATTGAGATGAGATATCACTATGTTCGAGACATGGTGCAGAACAATATTCTCAGTATTCAGTATGTTATGACGACGAAACAATCTGTAGATATTTTGACCAAGCCTCTGTTCTTGACAAAGTTTGTGTACTTTCGAGACAAGCTTGGTGTTGCTGATAATGCCTCTCTTGCTGAGAGGGAGTGTTGAAATTAGTGTAGTTGCAAGAGCCATTCTCCAGGAGGATGGCATAAGACCCTAGCAGAGTTCTACTGCCCCTAGTGCACTCTTGGGGTTCTTGGTTCGGGTCCAAGTAGTTTGAACCATGGCAAAAGACCCTAGGAAGGCCCCCCAGTGTATTTCCGGGGTTCTTGGTCAACGACCAAGCAATAAGTCCCTAGATGTGTTCTAGGGCCCTTGGATGTGTTCCAGGGAATCCTTGCTCAGTGCTTGGATTGATCCTTGGATGTGTTCCTTGGTGGTTGATGATGTAAGTCCCTAGATGTGTTCTAGGGCCCCTGGATGTGTTCTAGGGAATCCTTGCTTAAACGTTTGGGTTGATCTTTGGTCTTGTACCTTGGTGGATGAAAGACCCTAGATGTGTTCTGGGGTATCCTGGTCTTGGACTAGGTAGTTCTTGGTTGTGTGCCAAGATGTGATGATGTGTGATCTTCTTCTCTCTCGGGATGGTCCACGAGACCTAGGAGTAGCTAGAAGATGGACATTGGACATGACCACATCATTGGTTTCTCCTCTTTTGCAGGGATGATATAAGTTTTTAAGTTATCATGAGACATATGTCGACAGTTTGCCATTGAAGAAGACCCCCTTGACTTTGTCTTGCAGCCTCCCCTTGCTTGATTCTCTTTCTCCATCTTGCTTGATGTTGTGTTGGTCTTCTATAAGTCACTTTGACTTATTTGACTTTATGATTAATATTTTTAATTAATTAAAAATATTAATTATTATTTGTTTTAATTTTTACGTTTTAATTAAACCTAATTTCTACCCCTTCCTAAACTATAAATAAAGACCTGCCCCTCTCTCATTCTTACATTCACTTGTGCTCCTCTTCTAGTTTGATTTCTGCGGCTACCTCAACTTGGGTCTTGTGTTGGGGGTACGACCTCCTTGGTGGATTATCTTCTGAATTAAGGTGTGGCCTCTTAGGCCTTTTTTCTCCTTGCTGGTTGGGATCTTCTTTTATGGTGTATGGTCTTCCTTCTGCTGGGTATTGGTGCCACGGACCTCCCTGCTGTGTGTAAGTGCTGCGGACCTTCCTCTTGCTGTTGTAGGTGCCGCAACCTTCCTTTGGCCCTTCCTCTTGCTGTCGTTGTGCGCTGTAAGTGTGCCGCTGACTCCTAGGCAACCCTTTGGCTACTCCCTTCACCTCTCCAGGCTGTCGTTGAGTTTCTTGTTAGAATATAATGGATGTGCTCGTTTTACGATCGACAATATCACTATTGTCACCCAACCATAGGTCGAAGCCACCCTCCGAGCACCTTAACCTTGATAGAGAATCATTCCGGAAGCAAACCCTAGGCTAGATAGCCAAACAAAGGGTAGCGTACCTTTCTCCAAGTATAGCGCACCAAACAAGAGTTGATCAGATAGTCCAAACCATAACCAAGAGATAGTCCAAGCCAAAACCGAAATCTGCTAGCTGCAACAACAACTTTTCTCCAAACTTGTGCACAAAGTGGGCAACTGCAGTGCGCACAAGTGCTGCTTTGCAATTCTGAGAATGCCTGCGAGAATGAAGATTGGCCTCCTGTATTTATACTAATTCTGGCTAACTGCCCGGGCCGACTTCTCATTCTGGGTACTTATTAATTCAGTATATATCTTTTCTTCTGGCCGACTTCTTCTCTTGGAGGCTAGTAACCTAATACAAATTATCCTCTTGAGTCGACTTGTCTTCTAGGGTTATTAGCCAACTCATTAGGATTTCTTCTTGCTTCCCGGAACATTCTATTCTCGTCAGGTTTACACATGGAGGTAAATACCTCCCGCAGCTACCATAATATCAACATTTCTTCTAGGCTGCTGTGGGTGTTTCTCCTTGGCTGCCACCTGTGTAACCCTTCTACTTTTGTTTATTAAATTCTGCCTTGAGGGTTTTGCACTACAGTTCATCTTGGACAGTTTTGGTTGAGCCTTCTTGTGGTCTTTGGGGTTTCCTATATCAGTCTTTCTCTTGCTGATTATCATTGAGTTCTTCTTGGTAAACTGTCCACTTAAAGATCACGATGAGATCAAACCCTTGAGGGTTTGATCCATGACCTTCATAGCTTGTCTGAACATAAAGAAAGAGGACAACTACACATCAGGTACCTCTATCATTTATTTCTTCTAAGATAAACTTCAGATCTGATTCTACTAATGTTTGCATCTGTTTCTAGTCTAGGTTAATATTCAGAAATGTTATTTTCTGTTCATGAGCAGTCCTAGTTAAAGTCTGCTCTCTTTAGCATGTTCAGATTTGTGTTTTCAGTATTTCATCTACTTCAGATTTTTTGTTTTTAAGTGCTGATCTGTATGTACAGTAGTGATCAATTTTGAAAAGATATCTCTGTTTTCTTTTTCCCTAAAAATCTAACAGTTGTCCTTGAAATACTATAAATAAGAAATGTATATATATATCTAAACTGAAGCATAAATGATGCATAATATCAACCAATAGTCACCGACTTAAATGAACCTAGACAATAAATGATACATAATAATTACAAATCACTGATCATTTCCTTTCCAGCTATTGACATGTCGAGAATCATGTTCCTCCATACTTTGACTGAAATAACAGTGGCTGGGTGAAAACTGCAATGTTTCTCTATGCTATTATGCTTGCTGTCCACAAAGTGCACACAGAATAGTAGCAAGGTTCAGGTGTCATGGTTCAGTTCTCAGAATTCGGTTCACGTAGTTCAGTGTTCACAGTTCAGCGTTCACAGTTCAGCTTTCACTGTTCAGGCTCCAGTGCAATCACAATGAAATGCAAATGAAAAGTGAATGTGGGTTGTGTTTATGTGCTTTTATAAGTTGCAAATAGGGTTTAGGAGGTAGCAAAATCAGGGTTGTGTTTTTTTATTAATCTTTTTACCTTTGTTTTCATAGTGTGATGTGAAATTTTTCAAGGGGTGTCCAAGAGTCCCCCTTGTTGGGGAGCATCCTGGACTAGACATTTAAGAGGGAAGGCCCGTGTTTACTGGGGAAATGCTCCCTGTGCATTTCCTGCTGTCTCCCTGAAAGGGTGTGCGGGTAAACATCCCCAGTGGAGTACCCTCATCCCAGGAGCACAGGAGAAATATGTAGTGCAGAACTATGGGAGTAATGGCTATGTGAGAGTTTATGCCATCCATTTATGATTTAACTATGCAAGAGTTTATGGCTTTGCTTTGTTTTATGTGTGATTTTTGTGATTCTTTGCATTCTATTTGGAGTTTCTGCACTGATTTCATGCAGATGAATGACCTTGAGGTGAAGTCTGCAATTTTTTTTGACTTTTTTATATGTAGTTAAAATGGCAAGTATGGGAGTTGTGATATCAAGGTGTCTCCACTGGATTTTGGCAGCTCATTTTCTTGCTAAAATTCTTTGAATTTTGCCCATTCTTTGTTATTCTTTGAAAAGTTCAGGATTTGGATGCCTTGAAATATTCCTGTCCACACCCCTCAAACTAGAGTTATGGAGGTTCATCAATAGGAGCTATGATTTAACATTTCTTAAAGTTCCTTTAGATGTCTGCTGATCAGAGCTTTTTGGTATTTATGCAGAATTTATCGATAAGCTTTCTGAAAGTAGTAAACATATAGAGGCCCTTAAATACGCTGATGCCTTTGGCATGCTGGATAAAGTAGATTATGTGAATTTGTTGACATCATATTTGAGAGATGTGGAGAGGGCTGGAAAGGAAGTTATGATGAATGCACAAGTCACGGCTGCTTCTCAGGTTGTTGCTGATGTTTATATCCTTTTTATAAGATTGAAAGGGACTTGATGTAACACTGAATTGAAAATTTATATATTTTGATTTGTGTTGTAGACACCAGGTTATATGGCCAGACTCCAGAGTGATGCAGATCGTAAGTTGAGGGAAGCCAGGAGAATTGTTATTAGTCTTGTCACAAAGTATGGTTTCGAAAGTCATTTGTTTGAAGATGAACTAAGAAAATTGGAACCGGAGGAAAAAGACAGAATAGAAAAGAAAAAAGACAGAATAGAAAACAAGATTGCTAAGAGAGAAAGATGGCTGCTAAGAAACAATGCTGCTAAGGAAAAGGCAGAGCAGGAAGAAGACGGAAAGAAAGGTGCTGGGAAAAAGGCACAGGAGAAAGAAGATGGAAAGAAAGCTGCTGAGAAAAAGGCACAGGAGAAAGAAGACAGAAAGAAAGCTGCTGAGAAAAAGGCACAGGAGAAAGAAGATGGAAAGAAACCTGCTGATAAAGAGGCACAGGAGAAAGAAGAGCAAGAAGACAGAAAGAAAGATGCTGAGAAAAAGGCACAGCATAAAAGAGGTCAATCTTTTGACCCTGGCTATGGGCTTTCAGAGAGGGAAAAGTATACTTCAAAGAGGGCTAAGCATGCTTCACTGAATGAGACAGCCAGAGTGGCTAAGAAAAAGGCAGAGCAGGAAGAAGACAGAAAGAAAGCTTATGAGAAAAAGGCAGAGCAGGAAGAAGACAGAAAGAAAGCTTATGAGAAAAAGGTGCAGGAGAAAGAAGACGGAAAGAAAGATGTTGAGAAAAAGGCACAGCATAAAAGACGTCAATCTTTTGAGCCTGGCTATGGGCTTTCAGAGAGAGAAAACTATGCTTCAAAGAGGGCTAAGGATGCTTCACTGAGGTTTTCAGAGAGGGAAAGCTATGCTTCAAAGAGGGCTAAGGATGCTTCACTGAGGTTTTCAGAGAGGGAAAGCTATGCTTTAAAGAGGGCTAGTGATTCTTCACCGAGGCTCTTAGATAGGGAAAACTATGCTTCAAAGAGGGCTAAGGATGCTTCACTGAATGAGACAACCAGAGTGGCTGGTGGTATAGACTACTCAAAAGCTTCACCCTACAATATTGATGGGGTTCAAAATAAGTATGTAAATATTGGTCATGATCACCATACATCAGCTTTTAGTGCTGCTAACACTGGGCTTGCTGCTGGTGCCTTTGCATCAGCACCTTCCATTGCAGCTCAAATAAATAATGAGAGAAGACGTTATGAGGGGTACCCCTTAGCTTTTGGGACTAGTAATCGAACCCCTATTGGATCATCATTGTATAGCTCTAGTGTCCCTGCTGGTGCTTTTGCATTCCCATTGTCCAATGTGGCTGAAGTTAATTACGAGGGAAGAGGTCAGCAAAGCTATATGATGAATTTTGGTGAAGTTTATAAAAATCATGTTAGAACTTCAGAATATGGGACTGGGGATTTGGCAAATTCATTTGCCACCCAAAGTAATTATAATTTTGAGGGAAGAGGTGAGGAAAACTATCAGTTGAATTTTGGTGAAATTCATAACAATCCTATTAGAGCATCAGGATATGTGACCGGTGTTTCGGAAAACTCATCTGCCACTCAATGTCATTATGAGAGAAGCGTCCCAGAACTGTATACATCAACTTTTGGTGGTGGTAGTACGGCTGGCATTGTGTCATCTGTATATGGATCAAATCCTCGTACAATTCCCTCTGTTGTGAACCAAGGTAGTCATGAAAGAAGCTTTGGACAGTCTTCAGGTTTTGCTGGTAGAAATATGGTTTCTGCTGAGACAGCAGGGTATGAATCTGGTGTTTCCACAGTACCACCTTCCAGTGTGAACCAAGGTCACTTGGAGAAGAAAGCATCTGTTATAGATAGGTATCGATTCAACAGTGGGTTAACTTCTCTATCCCCGGCCCACTGAGCTTCCTAACACTGATGATGAAAACACAACAGGACAGAGTGATCAGTACTAAAGTTTGACCTCATTCTAACCGTATAAAATTCTTATTCTGGCTGAATAAGAATTTTCTGCTGGGTATTCCAAATGATTTAATATGCCTGCACTTTTCATTTGCTGTGTTGGAATACAAATTCAGTCAGTGGAGGTGTACTTCCATATAATAATGCAATTTCCTTCTCAGTTGTGAAATGTTAAAAATAATCTCTTATAATTGATTGCGTGGATTATTATGCTGTTTAAAAAGGGACAAATGTGTCCTTGTTCCCCGTATGGTTCTAATAAAATACGTTAAATTTACAAATTCTTATATATGGACATGCCATCAGGATACCCACTGTATGCTATTTTGATTGTTGCAATGTGGATTGGGTTTCATTTGCGTGTCTTGATGATGAACATTGAAAAGATTATGATTTGTACTCGGGATAAACATTGAAAAGATTATGATTTGTACTTCGGAAAATTTGAAGTATCCATACTTATTTTAAAGTGTAGAAATTATTTTGTTGAATCTTGCTAATTCTTAAAATATGAACTATAAAATAAAATGTTTGATTTTAAATGTTTGATTTTAATTTTTTTTTTTAAGTATTCAATTTTCCAAGAATTTTATATAATTTGTATAAAATTTTGACCATTTTTGAAGTAAAATAATTTTATTCTAGTTTGGGTTAGAAAAAATAAAAATTAATGATTCTTTATTAGGAAAAAAACATGGAAAATTAGTTCATGATGAAATTTAACCCATAAATTTTTCCCTGATTCACACAATTTTGGAGTTATCTTCAACATCCTATAGTATGTGCACTACGATAGGTTATCGGAATTAGAACACGACCATGGATCAAAGACTAGATTATTGATGTGCTTGAATCTGAGCGTTGTTGATGACGTGTATTTCGCCATCCATTGATTTGTGAAAATTAGGTCAACTGCTAGCCTTCGTTAATAGATGTAGATTGATGTATAAAAATAAATAAATTAAATCGAAGGGCGGGGCAGCGCACAATCCAGCAGAGAAACAATATGAAACAACAGTTAAAACTTTTAGCGATCCTGCAAACCGATTGCCCTACGTCTTTCTATTGAGAAGGTGATTTGGTTCATAGCCTCCTGGTTAACCGTATAAATGCAGATGCACAAGCACCGATCAGTTCTGGATTGACTTCCAAGTCGGTGAAAACAATTTATTCGCTAAACACTTTTGCAAGTTGTGCCATTGCCAATGTTCCAATTTGTGCCTCTATCCCAGGCTTAATTTGTTATCTGCATTTTCCACAGTTGAGTTCTAAGGAATCCTAATGGTGGTATTAAAGGGAAAATTTATCCATATTTCGCTGCCCAGTGAAAGATCATCGACGTTGGAAAGTGTTACATTCACGGGGCAAAAGTTGAATTTCATTGACATCCGCATATTGCCATTCTTTAGGGCTCAAGGTTGACATCCGCATATTGCCATTCTTTAGGGCTCAAGGTGAAGAATGGTGAAAATGAAGTGTTATTGTAAATCCGATTCTGAAAAATTAGAAGCTCTTTATTAGGTTATGTTGCGATAAGAAATAATCTCTTTTCTCAATCTCTGCTTTGTGTTGTTTTGTTTATACAAGTTCTATTTACAATTTTAATATGGAGCAGATTATATTGTCATTTTTTAATGCTCATTTCTATTAAAAAGATGTTATTATGTTTATTAAATAAAATAATAATAATGATAATCTAATTTTAAGGTCACAGCTTTTGTTTGTTAAAGTTTATGGAGGTATACATAGACTACCTCTATCTAGATTTGAACTTGTGACCTCTTAGGAGAAAACACATGTTCTTAAACATTAGGTCCATATATTAAAGATATACTTAGGTTGGCATAATAATAATAATAATACATTTTTTAGTGAAATCTATGAGATGTTTTTTCACATTAATGGATGACATCCCTATTAAACCCTTCAACATAAATTAGTGTGCCTTATCTAAGGAGATTCTAATCTCACACTTGTTGACATAAAACTAGCTAAATGGCCACATTAATGAATAACATTTCTATTAAACCCTTGAATGTAACTTAGTGTGTCTTACCTAGGAAGATTCAAATCTCAAACTTGTTGACATGGAACTAGCTAAATGCCCAATGATATTTGAAACCATTGGTTCAACTAATCCCTTCAAATTAATTTGAGAGAGAGAGAGAGAGAGAGCACTCCAACGGTTAGTTCAATCAATGGAACCCTATGCAAAATATGTGTTGTCGGGTTTAGTTTGGTAGAATCCCTATAGGTTTGCATCGTAATACTTTTGTGATATTTACCCTTGGTGCCATTTACAAAATGTGAGAACACCTCAAGGACATTTTCTGCTTGGTGGGTTACACTTAGAACGTATTTTCGGGAAACTTTTCCACATTATTGGATGACATCTCTAGTAAACCCTTCGACATACACTAGTGTGTCTCACCCAAGGAGATTCAAATCATGCACTTTCTAACCTCTAGCTAAATGTACAATGATGTTGGCAACAATCAATTGAATGAACTCCTTGAGCTTACTCTTATATATATATATATATAGCTCCAAGGGCCAACTCAATTGGTTGAACAATTCGTCAACAACAGGTCATAAGTGAAATATGAGAGAATCTCTTGCCTAAAAATAAATTGCTCATCAAAACTAAATTTGAAGATAATATTTTTTGCAATTGAAAACCCAAAATTAAAGATAGAATTTTCTGGATAATCTAAAGGTTTTTTAGCAATTGAAAGCCCAAAATTAAAGATAGGAATTTCTTGATAATATAAAGGTATGAATAAGATATGTATACCTCATCCTTATATTCTACCATTGCACTTCAAGTTTTAATCTTCGATAAATTGTTGAAATGATAACCTAAGATGCGAACTCTAACATCTTTTCCAACCTACTCTGCATTGCACTACTCGTATATCATAAAGTCCTCCATACTAATAATTACTCCAATTTACTTACACTAAAACAAACATAACATATAATGGAAATTATTCAATACTTGGAGAGAGGGATATCAATCATGTATCTATAAAGCGCCAAGAGGGATCAATTCTTGTGGTGCAAACATTTTTAAATTGCAAAAACTTGAGGAAAGGTTTGCACCTCAAGGGATTTGATCCCTCTCGATGCTTTATAGATCCAAGGCTATGATGTATCTAGGCTAGTTGTAGTGGTGGGGCAGTGCACCAAAATTATATTCACTTCCACTCTATTCATAATATTTTTTTTTTCCCATGTATTTGGATATTCTATATCTGCATTTATATTTGCTTTCTCTTCACGTTCATTTTATTTGCATTTTATTTTCTTGTAAATTTGGCCATGCTATACTAACTTCATGCGCTATTCTCATTTTATTATTATATGTAATTGTTGATGTGTTTTCTTGACACCCATCAAACATGTGATTGGGTGCACATTTGAACCTATGCCTCTTTCAAATGGAGACCAAAAAATTTAAAATTTGGAAAGTGCCAAATAACGTCCACCTATTGATCATGAAGACCCAACAAGTTTTAAGAATTTAGAATCAGTTTCAGTATTGCAGTTCTTCACGTAAGTCCAACGTGGATGGTTTTTCTTTTGAACAAAAGAGAAGGAAACAAAAAGATACTAAAAAGAAGGAAATTGCTTCTTTTCGTCTTCTCATTGAATAACCCTATGTGTTAGCGCCATCTACCATTTTACGGAATAAAAAACAGAGGTCACATGCTCAATATATTGCCTATTTTTCTCCATATTCCGAAATACCCCAACACTTAGTCATTTACCACATATTCTCCATACTACTATCCCATACTTAGCCAATTTACGAGTTAAATCCTGTGCGGAGAACCCAACACTCATTCTTCCGTATGTACCATCCTTTCGCAACCTCCATTTTGTCCTCCACATTCCTCAAATTGTATCCCTTACTCACATACTTAAGTCATTTTCCTTACTCTTTCATTACTTAGTCATATTCACACTCCACACTCCATTTCCATACTTGGTCCATTTCTATTTTTCAATTCCACTTCCATACTTATTTTCCATTTCCCATCTCTCCACATTGGCTTGTCTTATGCATTCCTTACTCACTCTTTATACTTAGTCACTTTTACTTTTTACTTCAGTCAACACTTAGTCATTTTTTACTACTTTCACATGAGCTATTTCTCCACAAGCTATCTCAACACAATTTATTTTCCAAGTTTTACTAATATTTACTGTGCGGAGATTCCTTACTTTGTGCAGAAATTCTACACTTCAACCTTTTCCTTTGCACACTCCTACCTCCGCACAACTATTTCAACACTCATTTTTCAAGCTATTTTTTACTAAGATTTACTAAGTGTTACACTCCCCTCCTATTTTTCCACACCCCATATTTCTCCACAATTATACTTAATTTATTTTGTCATATCTTTTTCTAAGTTTTACCCCCCTTGCCCCTTCCTTTGCCATATTGGGGACATGTGGCAGTGAAGTGGACCTATCCCTAGGTGAAACTTGGATGATATTAGTTGGACACAAATTACTGAGCAACGACTTGGCATGATGACTAGGTGATGAGGTGTCAACCAAAAGTTACACTGTGCACAAATTATGAAGAGTTCCATTGCTCTCTCTACTTCACACTCAAATTATATGGGATGCCATTTTGTTTATAAACTTGATATGAAATATTTCTCACAATGCATGTGGAATAAATAGGGCAGATTTATAAATCAAGGGCCAAGAGTTCATGTGAAGAATAGATCAACAGTCGTTGAATGCCTATCTTACGAAGGACATAACTTTTCATTTTGATGTCCAAATTGAGAAAACAAAGGCTCGTTGGAAAACTAGAGACATGAAGAATAACCTGGAAATGGTTTCCATGGTTGAAATGATATCGATCATTCCCTGAAATTTAAAATACAGACGTGACATTTCGGGCTTGGCAACTAATTATTTTTAGAAAATGGTTTATTAAAAATAAATTTATGGACTTCTAAAGTGGGTCCCAGTTGAATGAACGAATATCTAAGTTCACATTTACATATGAAAAAATAAAACCCTAACCCTAACCCTATGTAAGCTTCAAGAAGATGAAGAGAAGCATATTCAAAGGGGGTCAACAATCTGGAGTTTTTGCAGTGGAGGATTTCTTGTTGGAAGCAAGTTTTGCCAAGATTTTGTGAATTACTCTGCTTAACTTTCTCTTGTTAATATTATGGTAGATGTGGGAGGTATTAACCTCCATGTGTAACCTTTGGCTAAAATAGAATATTTCGGAAGCAAGAGAAACCCTAAACAGATGTGTAAAAACCCTAAAAGACAAGCCGACTCAATAAAAGAATTAATATTAAGGTATTAGCCTCCAAAAAGACAATTCAACCCATACATGTGACAAGAACCACTATAAATAGAGAGCGCTTGAGCTCATTTGTACACACTCACCTCACTCACTCTCTCAAGTATGGCGCAAGTTTGGAGCTGCAACTGCAAGAATGAAAGGTGGATCTTCTGGAGTGATTCTTGGTCTCTCTCTCTAGCACTATCTAACCTAAGATATGTACCCTACCTTCTAGTATCTCTTGGTGGTATTTTGATATTCTTGGTAAGTGAAACTGCAACTGCTGCAGTTAAGTATTGTTCTTGTTATGTGTTTTTCGACTTTCTATCTGGTGCGTTATCTTTGGAGAAAGATGCATTCTCTTGGTTATTTGTTGGTTCTAGTGCTTCTTTCATAATCATTCTATCTAGCAAGAGTTATGGTGCTCAGGGGTGGTTGCGTGCCTATGGTTGGGTGACAATATTGTGATATTGTCTATGGTAAAACGAGTACATCGAATATTTTAACAGGTTATGGGCCCATACTACCTTGAGAATAGTCTAACCGCTTGAAGGTAGAGCGAGAGTTCTTTGTCAAGCTCATTGTAGCACCAGTTATAGCTGCATCAAACCCTAATCTAATTCTTTGGACACCGTAAGTGAAGAGTTGGACCTAATTTCTGGATATTCTAGTGCACCCTATCCGAGCGCATCGTCTGGTGTCCTCAACCAACAAAAACATCAAGTTTGAGTTTTTTGTCAAAGTTTAACTGGTCAAATTCAAAGTCAAAGTCAAAGGTTGACTTTTGGTCAAAATTGATTTTGTGGTCAAAGTTGAAATTTCAGGGTTTCTAGATTTTTCTAATCATTGAACCTTTTTGATTCAGTTTCTAACCTTTTCTTAATGTCAAGATGGTGTCTAGTTTCATATTAGAAGACAAGCTGAACGATGCTACAAATTTCAAAGGTATGCACTTGTATATGTTTTTAATGTTATATAATCCAACAAAGCATGAGTGTGTTTTGCAAGGAATGTAGAAGAGATATTGTTCAAGCAATGATCTTGGATTTAGTGCATTCAGAGGAACAAACAGTTGAGGCTCTAGGTTCCAGGTTTGATTGATCAAATTGTTAAGTTGAAATTTGCACATATCAAGTTTGATAGTTATCATAGTACTGTTGATTAAGGTTGGTTGTCATTGATGCCAACCCTTGAAGAAAGCCTGATAGCACGAAGGTTTGGGTAATGGACCCAAGTTTGTTTGATGTAAAGATGACTCATTATTGTCTTGTCATGGTTGATAATAAGTACAAATGGATGAACTCCAAAGTGGTCCCCTTATGGTGAAAGCCCTCACGGGAAGATGCTTTGCGGATTGAGTTATCCTAGAAGTATAGTTAGAGAACCCATGCTTATTTGTGGAATAATGAGATGAAAGTTAGTGAATTTGTCAGTGAAACTATCCTAGATGGATAGTGCTTGTCATGCCATTTCTGGTGGTATGTGGAACATCACATAACTCCTCATGGTTAGAGAGTTATGGCCATGAGAAGTTGGAGAATCTAGGTTTGGGTAATGGACCCAAGTTTGTTTGATGGATAATGGTATGAGTTTTGATATATTTTCAGATAATTCTATTATATATGGATAGTACATGTCATTCCATTTCTGGTGGTATGTGGAACGTCACATAACTCCTCACGGTTTGAAAGTTATGGCCTTACGAAGTTGGAGGACCCTCGTATGTCATCTAGAAGCCCCAAAAGGTCAAAGTAGTCAAAGTGGTTTAAGAGATTTTAGAAGGTAAATAATAAAGTGAAGTGATGAGTTTACTATAATTCAAAATGAATACAAAATAAATTATTTAAATAATAAATTTAATGGAGAAATTAGAAGTGGGTTAACCTTAAAATAAAGAAAGTGGACAAAGTGACCTAGAAGATGTTTTTAAGGAAACTACTTGGAGAGTATACATAAGAAGCAAGGCTCTGTTAAGGTCCTAACCCGCACATAGGTAGATTAATGTATTCGGATGTAATAAAGGTCAATATTAATAAGACCTTTCAATAAAATAGAATAAGGCGGATGTAAGAAGACCTAATAGAAGCTTCCGCTTCTAGAAGGAT
>ML782107.1:821373-842713 GCA_009831015.1 Picea engelmannii | reverse complement strand
GTTCAAGTGCTATTTCTGTTGCTATTTCGTATATCATTTCTGTGTATTGTGAAGATTATGCTGGATATTTCACTGTTATTCTGTTATTTCTAGCATTTCGTTTCTGTTCTGCATATTTTATATATCTGGTATCTTGCAGGCTCTCTCATTTTAGATCACACTTGAGGATATTGAATATCTATAGGTGTTTGAGGTAACCAAAAGATATCTAAGTCAAATTTCAGAGGGAAGGTGAAGAAAAGAAGGTTGGAATTCAAGGGAGGATAAATTCTTTCGATGATGCTTTCTAAGGTATGTTATTTACAGGTCATCTCACCATTTTTGCAATAATTTTTTTATAGAATGATTCAGATAGTGAAATTGATATTCCATTGAGGAAACATATCCAAGTATCTGTGGTAAAAAATTCATCTTGTGGGTCGTTGTATTTTTGGAGTTACACTCCGTGGAAAATAGAGTTTGTGGCTAGTCCTGAAACTAGTCTAAAACATGTGTTTCGGGTAAAAACGTCATAAATTCTTCATAACAGATCCAAATTCAGTAAGACCAAATGTGTTGGTTAGAGTACAGTCTGTAGTATGTTGTGTAACATTTTCAGATCCATTCAACAAATATTTTGTGCGGTGCACGCTCTCCAAGGTTTCTCTCTAGAATAAGTCAGAATTCAACAAAGTATGTCATTTTTGCTATAACTCCTTTTCTGAGAGGTTCCAAGTAGTGACACCTGGAGGAATTGCATAAAACACATTGAAGAACATTGTGTATCATTTTCATATCTTTATTCATTACATGTACATAGTTATGATTATTTCAAGTTAGGGTTGTTGACTAATCCAAAACTAGTCATTTGAGACTAAATAAAATTTTGATGAAAATGATAGTATCTTGTTGTTAAAGTTAAGGAATGTTTGCAGGTATGTGATCATATAAACCATGTCTATTACAGAGTTACAAATCATATTTGGATGATGAAATTGATGAGGGATTTTGGTTGAGGTACATGTTGCGTACATGGTTGAGACAAGTAGTTGATGAGTTGGCACATACATGAGGTGTATAGTTGATGATGTTGGTACATATTGATGAGTCATAGTTGATGAGTAGTTGACACATGATTGGTACATACTTGGTACTTAGCTGGATGCACTTGTTTATTTTACAGGTTGTTTGGTACAGGTTGATGCATGGTTGATGCACTTGTTTATGGTACAAGTTGATTACAGGTTGAGGTACAGGTTGATGCATGGTTCATGTTTATTGGTACATGTTTACATCGATATATCTCACAGTGATAGTGTGACAATGGTTCCATCATTCTACTTCTATTTTAGGGTGGTTGGACGGGGCAATGATAAGTGGTTGTAGCCATCTTCCAGTTGTAGCCAGAGAACATAGGGGGTTGTAGCCAGAGAATTGGGGAGTTGGAGCTTCCCTCAGATTGTAGCTTGAGAAATTAGGGGGTTGGAGCCTCATTCCAGTTGCAGCTGGAAAACAAAGGAAGTTGGTGCTTCCAATGAATGTAATTCTTCAAGACATATAAGAAAAAACGTTTCGTGGTTTTCTTCTGCTTTGAGTTTCCACGTAAAATACTGGTGTACTGTGTATGTGTATGATTGTTCATTTGTTCATTACTCATTATTGGACGATAATTCTACATTGATATAACACTTGGATTGTTTGGTTAAAAATGATTATAATTTCTCTATTACTGATTCACCCCGCCCTTTCAGTAATCCAACAATTGGTCTCAGAGCAGGTTCCTTCAGAAATCAGCTTAACCACTGAAAGGTAGATCATGGAGATAAACAACTTGTATAAAAATGGAATGCCACAGTTTGATGCAAAGAAGTATGCTTTTTGGAGCATAAGGATGAAGACACACACACACACCCACCCACACACACACACACACACACACACACACACATATATACAGACACATGGATTTGAAATTTGACAATCAATTGTAGATGAATACACAACACCAGAAGTTTCACCAACAAATGACAAAGCAGTGAAACTCGGTCAGAATAATTCCAAAGCCACAATGCACTTTTGAATAATCTCAGTGAAACGATATTCACCAAAGTTGCACATTGTAAATCCGCTAAATAGATTTGGGACAAGCTTCGAAATATTTATGAAGGAGATTCAAAAGTCAAAACAACAAAGCTTCAAACTTACAAAGGCCAGTTCGAACAACTAAATATGAAGGAAGATGAAAATATTGTAGCCTACTTCTTATGAGTCGATGAAATAGTGAATGCAATTATAGGATTGAGAAAAGAAATCGAAGAATCTGTAATTATTCAAAAGGTGTTAAGATCTCTTCCTATGAGATTTGACCCTAAGATATCAACACTAGAAGAAAGATCAGATCTAAACTCAATAAGCATGGACGAACTGCATGAAATCTTCATAGCATATGAAATGAGAACTGAACAAGAAAATCCAGATGTAAAAGAAACAATCTTCAAAGCATCCAAAAGATCAAAGAAAAATGAAACACAACAAAAAGAACATAGCAACAACAGTGACATCTTGGAAGATGATGAAGAAGTGACCAATTTAATCAGAAGACTGAACAAGGAAAAATAACTACAAAGAAAGTTTTCAAGAAAAGCGTATGCACCGAAGAAGACATCTAATCATTAGATGAAGATGAAGTCAGTGACAGTGAGTCAGGAAGAGTTCTATTCATGGTAGTAGAAGACTCTGATAAAGAAGACTTCGAAGAAGAATATGAAGAAGATGAAGAATAATATGAAGAAGTCGAAGAATAAATTGAAGAAGAAGAAGTTGACCACTGAGAATAATTGATGCGTGCCATATAAGTTATTAGAAAAGAAAAGAAGAAAAACAAGAAACTACAAGCGAAACTAGACAAGAAAGAAGATACTAAAGAATTAGAACAAATGATCACAAATTTGAAGGTTCAAATAGAAGAAGATAAAAGAATTGAAGAAGCACTCAAAGAATAACTAGAAGAAAAGGACAAGAACATTGAAAATTTGGAAGTAGAGATTGTCACATTAAGAAACGATATTCAAAATAAAAATATGCAGAATAGTTCAAAAGTTTTGGATGAAATTATCAACAGTAAAAAATCTCATCTTGACAAGTCCAGACTTGGATACAATCAGACAGAAAAGGGATCAAGCTCCAAAACAACAGAGTAAGAAACATATCCAAAAAACTATGCAGAAACAATCAAAGGGATAGGAAGATATACAAGGAAGATTACATGGACACTCCTCCACCGAGAAGATTCAGATTTCAGAATCAACAACAGACATATAGGCCTCAAGAAGAAGAAGGATTCATAAGAGCACCTCCTTTCAAAATATGTTTAACTCCCAGGTATCAAACTATAATATTTGGTTTATGTTATGCATGTAATAATTTTGGACATAAAGTTGTGAATTGCAGAGCTAACAACATGAACATAAACAACTTTAAAAGTCATACACAAAAGGGTTATCCAAGACGGCCTTGTGAAACACAGAGAATAAGTTACAACATGTTTGAATATTTGAGAACTAAAGTGGAATGTTACAAATGTAACAACTTTGGACACATGGCCAAATATTGCAGAATGATAGTCCCTCCTAGAGAATCGTAACGGAATAACAACAATCACAGACAAGAACCTCAGAAAATGACATGGATAAGAAAACAGAATCAATAGAGCAATGAAGAATGCACTCACTCTATAAGCTAAGAAGAAGAAACATGGTTGGTATGTTGACAATGATTGTTCAAAACACATGACAGGTGATAGAGACAAGTTTCTTACATTAAGAAAGGAAAGATATGGATCAGTCTCGTTTGGAAATGATGATCCAGCTAAAATAATTGGAAAATGCACAATTAGAATTAGGAACAAGAATACAAAGACAAAAAATGTTCTACTAGTAGAAGATATGAAACATAATCTTCTATGTGTAAGTCAAATGTGCGACCAAGGTCATAAAGTTACTTCCGATTCACAAAAGTACGAGATAAGAAAAGAAGGTTCAGGAAAATTGATTGCTACAACTGCAAGAACTTCAAACAACATATATGTGTTAAGTGAAATTGGAAATGAAAAGTGTTGTCTAGGAAAGGAAGATGAAAGTTGGCTATGACACAAAAGAATGAGTCACATACATTTTGATAACCTTGTCAAAGTCAGCAAAATAGAAGTAGTCAGAGAAATGCCTCAGATCACAAAACCAACCAACACTTTATGCAAACATTGTCAACAAGGAAAGCAAACAAAGACCATGTTCAAATCAAAAGAATATTCAACGACAAGACAACTGGAAATTGTGCACACTGATCTAATTGGACCAACTACAACAAAGGGTTTAAAAGGTGAGAAATACTTTATGTTATTATTTGATAATTATACAAGAATAATTGCAGTTTGCTTTCTCAAGAACAAATCAGAAGCTTTTGAAAACTTTAATATCTACAAGGAAATGGTTGAAGATGAAATGGATTAAAAAATCGAATGCTTGAGATCTGATAATGGAGGAGAGTTCACTTCAAAGGAATTTATGGACTACTGCAACAGTCATGGAGCAAAAATACAATTTTCCATTGCTAGGACACCTCAACAGAATGGAGTTGTTGAAAGAAAGAAAATGGCAGTACATGAAATGCCTTGAACAATGCTAATGGATTCCAAATTGACAGATATATTTTGGACATTGGCAGTGCATACAACATTTCACATTCAAAATAGAGTAATGCTCAGAAACAACACTGACAAAACTCCCTACGAGCTATGGAAAGGAAGACCAACGAATGTGAAGCACTTCAGAGTTTTTGGAAGCAAATGCTACATCAAAAGAGAAGATGACAGAATGAGAAAGTTTCACTCTCGTGTGGACAAATGAGTAGTTGTTGGTTACTCAAGTACAAGGAAATAATACAAGTGTTACAATATTAGATTCAACAAAGTTGTGGAAAGCATCAATGTAACAATTGATGAAACATGAAGACCAGAATCAAAGGAAGAAGAAAATGAATCAATGGAACAACCTTTCGAAGAAGAAGCAGAAGATGGAAAAGAAGTAGAAGAGGAAGATGAAGAGAATCTGACATAAACAAAAGAGCAAGTTAAACAAGTGTCTCCTAAGACACCTAGCAGACGAGTACAAAAGAATCATCCTTCAGATCAGATTATTAGAAACAAAGATGCAGGAGTTGAGACTAGAAGAAGAATCTGTTCACAAGAACAAACACACCTAGCACTCTTATCTACACTTGAACCAAACTGTTTTGAAGAAGCCAACAAGGAGGAATTTTGGAATAAGGCCATGGATGAAGAATTAGATCAAATAGAGAAAAATAAAACTTGAGAATTGGTTCTGAGACCAATGAATAAGAATGTGATTGACACAAAATGGGTTTTCAGGAATAAATTGAATGAAGATGGACAAGTTACAAGGAACAAAGATAAATTGGTATGTAAAGGATATGCCCAGATTGAAGGAATCGACTTTGAAGATACATTTGTCCCAGATGCAAGAATAGAAACAATCTATTTGCTTTTAACGTATGCATGCTACAAAAATCTTAAAGTGTATCAGATGGATGTAAAATAAGCTTTTCTGAATGGGGAACTTGAAGAAGAAGTCTACATTGAACAACTAGAAGGATTTCAGTTTTCAGAGAACGTAGATTATGTGTGTAAATTAAAGACGACCTTGTATGGTCTAAAACAGGCTCCTAGAGCATGATACTCTAGACTAGATAAATATTTATAACATGCAGGGTTCAGAAAAGGAAGTGCAGACAACAACCTCTACATCAAGGTAAGTCAAGGTAATATTTTATTAATTGAAGTTTATGTTGATGATATTATTTTTGGTAGTGACGATGACATGTTAAGCCATAAATTTGCAAAGGATATGCAGAATGAATTTGAAATGTCGTTACTTGGAGAACTATCCTTCTTTCTGGGACTTTAGATACATCAAAGCAACCAAGGAATTTTTATTTCTCAAGCCAAGTATATCAAAGAAATGCTAAAGAGGTTCAGAATGGAAGATTGAAAACCAATTATCACTCCCATGAAAACCATTTGCAAGTTGAGCAAAGATGATGATTCAAAGTCTACAGATCAGAGGCAATACATGTCAATGATTGACAACCTGCTATATGTGACAACATCCACACCAGATGTAATGCAGGCAGTTGGATAGGTAGCATGATTTCAAGAAGCACCAAAGGAGTCACATGTATTAGCAGTGAAGAGGATTTTCAGATATCTCAAAGGAACATAAGAGTTTGGATTATGGTATCCAAAAGGAAAAGATCTATCACTTATTGCCTACACAGATGCAGACTAGGCAGGTTATATTGATGACTGACGAAGCATCAGTGGAGCAACGTTCTACTTGGGTGAGTGTTTAGTATCATGGATAAGCAAGAAATAATCATTTGTATCTTTATCTATAGCCGAGGCAGAGTACATTGCAACAACATTATGTTGTACACAGGTTCTTTAGATGAAACAAACTCTGACATATATACAAGTTGAGTATGATGAGCCCATTCCAATCTATTGTGATAATACAAGTGCCATCAGTATCTCAAAGAACCTGATGATGCACTCCAAGACGAAGCACATTCCAATCAAGTATCACTTTCTATGGGAGCAGGTTGCAAAAAAGAACATTAGAGTTGAGTATGTGAGCACAAAAGAACAAGTGACAAACATCTTTACAAAACCACTTTCACGGGAATCCTTTGAGTATCTTCGCTAGAGACTCATATTTATTTCTACTCCAAAATGAATGCTTATCTTATATGTATTAGATGTACATGAGGAAGCACCATAAAGAGGAAAATTCAGTCAGGGGGAGCAACCCTGGATGGAAAGATACCTTTTCCATTGATGACAAAGGGGGAGAGATTCATCAGATGTAATGGACAAAGACATGGTTCCAGGGGGAGAAATGGTCACATAGATGCAAAGGACATAGGCATGTTTCCAGGGGGAGCATGAGTGATATGACTTCAGTATTGCATGACATAATTTTAGTTTTTCATCAGAGTGTTTCCATTAATGCCAAAGGGGGAGATTGTTGATTAAGGTTAGGTTTCATTGATGTCAACCCTTGGAGAAATCCCGGTAGCACAAAGGTTTGGGTATGTTAGAAAAACAGGATCGTGGAGCAATAAAATAAAACAAATGCAGAAATAAAACACAAAAGATACATAATACAATAGAGACAAAGATATATGTGGTTCACCCAGTGTGGGCTACGTCCACCAGAGAAATTGCGAGGTCTTTCCTTTATTAATATCCATCAAATGAAGGGATACAACCTACAACAAACCCGCTGTAACTTCCTTTTGTTTCTCTCACAGTCTCCTATCACAAAATACAATATTTTCCATAATGCATAGCCGCAATACATTTCCCTCATAACAGAGGGTTTCCTTCTAGGGAAAAAAAACCTAACATAATTTCTACCATTAGATCTGCGACCTTATAATGAACGGTCCAGATTTACAATGAAATTACAATATACATTTACAAGGAAATTTTACCTTCGTAACCCCGCAGAGGGGGTAACCCCCCTCTGCACTCCCCTACGTGGAAGAGTGTACATTCTTCTGGGGTGTAAAGACTTTATGGGGTATAAAAATGACTAAAAACAAAATACCTCTGAATCAAGAAGATAATCAGGCTCCACAACCAACAATATCCCACTTGAAGACTGATCTCCACAACTCCACCACTGTTGTATATAATAGACTCTGAACCTTCTTGGACCTGACAAATTTCTCATCTTCATCTTCATTCTTGAAGACCAACTGAAACTGAGCAGGAACTCAGTTTCTCCCTTTGTTAACATATTTGCAGGATTCTGGCTAGTGTGTATCTTTTCCAACTTCAAATGTCTATCTTCCAAAGCGGATCGTATGAAGTGGTACCTCAACTGTATATGTGGTGCAACCGCACCCTCACTGGCACGCCCGAAGAACTCAAATGTTCCTCTAATTCCTTATCGGGAAATTTCCTTACCCACAACAACTCTTCAAAAGATCTCCCTTAATGATCGGGAAATCGGACTTCGCGAATCCTATGGTCGCGTGTTTTGTGCCTCACGATTCCCCGAACTCTGACGCAAGTCAACGTTGACTTTTTCCTTTGCTATCGGAGTTCTCCCTATCGGGAAATCGCTACTCGCTACGTCAACAAATGGAATTCCTGAACTTCGAACCCCGATGTGCCGATACTCCGATGCACGTGTGGGTTGACTATTCAATGGTCCCGTCACCTCGTCGGGACTTCAGGATTCGCGGGATCGCGAACCCTAATGTCAATGGATTCGGGACTTTCCTTTTCCCAATCCCTGATACTGTGCCACCTGTCCTCCACTCTGACTCTTGTGTTCCCACACAACTCTCCCATCGGGATATCGCGTATCGTGATTCCAAACGACAAGATTTCTCTGTTCTCGAAACCCCCGATTCTTCGAACCCCAACTTCCTTGGATCTCTTGACATGCGTCCTCAAGAATGAACGGTTCAGGACTCGTTGGGATATCGCGGATCGCGATATCACAATTCTCGTTGCAACAACTTTGGAGCTTCGACTCACGAAACCCCGATCCATGATATACGTGTGGATTCAACGACCCTCGTGGTCTTGATCAACGACTCTGCCTCTACTGAGCTTCGAACCTTCCGACGTTCCGCCGTAACCTCCTTGCACCTCCGCGAGATCCAACAACCCTCAGAACTTCGAGAAATCTTCTTAGAGGATTTCGACCATCCGTTCTTCCTTTGATGATTCTGCGAAACGACCGCGTTCCTCTCCATGAAACTCGTCCGCCTGCTCGCAGATTTGAAGCTTCTTCCTGATCTTCAAAGCGCAAATTCGACCACTGTCCTTCAACAAACTTGGGGCCTTGTCACTCCCGAGCTTCCTTACGGTTTTCAAGTCCTCAGAAAGAAACTTTGCACGCACTCCTTGCGGAAAATCTTCAACAACGTCCCAGGTGTTGAAGTCCCCTTGACTCTGCGCATGCCTGCAACAGCAGTCTTTCAAAGATTCACTCAGGTTTGCAACCCTGAGACTTTTCCCTGGCCTGCACACTCCTTGCACGGCTCCTGTGTCCAACTACACCTTCGAGGAAATGAAAACAAAAGCTATCTCTAATCGAACCCTTCTGTCAACGCACTCCTTGCAGACAATTCGACTGCACTCCTTGCAGGAATCCTCTGGCTCAATTAGAGAAACAATTGAAACTCATTCCATCTCCCTCTCATACTTCAATTCAACCATGAAATCACATACACAACATATGAAAGCAAATGTATGACAGGAAGMAAACATTCATGAGCATATAAACATCAAATACACAGTGAACAACACAAAACCATGAATTTGAATCAGAACTCTTCTATTAATTCAAATGTCTGTACATGGGTGTTCTTACACAACTCTCTGCTTGCTCTTGCTCTTCCTGGATTGATAATAATACAATGATACAATGAGGGTGTCTATATCCGTTTTCCCTCTTTCTTCTGAAGCTGTCTAATCTATCAATTAAAATCCTATCTCCCAACATTAACTATATTTAAATGCCGTTTATCTACTAAAGGACGAGAGCTATCTGCTCAAGGTCCATTACAATACACAAGTGCGCCTCCTTCATAAATGACTTCATTAAAGATTTGTGCAACAATCCCAAAGTGTTTTCAAAAATTTAGTGCTGGCTTATCCAACTGTCTTCCGATTCCACGCTCGCTCGCTTGATGAGTCGGTGATGCTCCTGCATCATACTCCCCGGATTGAAAAATTTTACGGGCTCTCGTCCATGAGCTCCTGCATGGTCTATCCATTTTTCTATATTTCCACTTCAGTCTCCCAGCTGACATCTTCCACTGGGTGGTTCTTCCACTTGACCAGATACTCGAAGTATTCTTTCCTCCTGGTCTTCTTACCCACTCTTTTGTCCAGTATGTATTCCATCTGTGGCTTCTCTACAATTGGCAATTGTTTCGTCCACTAGATCACTGGCTGCTCAGTTCCAGTGTCTGCTTCTTCAGCCCTGTATGGGTATAAATCTGTGATATTGAATATCGGAGATATTCCGACCCCATCGGGTAACTCAATCTCATAAGCATTTTCTCCGAATTTTCTCAAGACCTTACATGGCCCGATTTTCTTCATTTTTAACTTATTGTATGTTCCTCTCGGGAACCTTTCTTTCCTTAAGTGTGCCAGAACCAGATCACCAACTTCAAACTGAAGTTGTCTCCGATGCTGGTCTTCTCTGCATTTATATTCCTGACTCGATTCCAACAACCGCTCCTTCACCCTGCTGTGAAGTTCTTTCATCGCCTCAGCAAACTCTTCTGCACTAGCGCTGCTAGTAGCAGTCTGTTCTGAATCCCTCAGTTCAGAAACTCCTCTCGGCTGCATCCCATAGACAACCTGAAATGGATTTTTTCTTGTGCTCCGATTCACTAAGTCATTATATGCGAACTCTGCCTGTGGTAATATATTGTCCCACTGGCTGTAGTGCTTTGTCACCAAGCTCCTAAGCAAGTTTCCCATACTTCTTTTCACCACTTCTGTTTTCCCATCCATCTGCGGATGATAGGCAGAACTAAACATTAAGTTAGTTCCTAGCTTCTTCCATAATGTCCTCCAGAAATGCCCTATGAATTTGGTGTCCCTATACGAAACTATACTTTTCGGCAATCCATGAAGTCGAATGATCTCCTTGAAGAACAGATTTGCGATGTGAGTCGCATCACTAGTCTTCTGGCATGGGATGAAGTGTTCCATCTTGGAAAACCTATCCACTACCACAAAGACGGAATCAAATCCTCTTTGCATCCTTGGCAATCCCAATACAAAATCCATGCTTATCGCCTCCCATGGCCTCCCTGGTATGGGTAATGGCTGATAAAAACCTGCATTCTGCTTTCTCCCCTTCGAATGCTGGCAAATTCGATATCTGTCTACAAACCGTTTGACCCCTGATCGCATCCCTGGCCAAAAGTATGACTCGCTCAGCTTCGCAAACGTCTTGTCGTGACCAAAATGTCCTGCTAAGCCTCCACTGTGTTTCTCCTTCAATAGATTCTCCCTCATGGAGCATTTTGGAATACACAGTTGATTTCCTCTTAACAACAACCCTTCCTGGATCATATAGTCTATCCAAGGGCTTCTATCTCTGAGAAATGGATTCTCAGTTGCTTCATACGCTTCTGCAAAATCTGCATCACCTGCGTACATGTCCCTAAGATTTTTAAAACCCAATGTTTTGACTCGGAATTCCTGCAGCAACAAACACTTCCTGCTCAAAGCATCAGCCACTTTGTTAGCAGTACCCTAAATGTGTTTAATCACAAATGTGAAATTATGCATATACTCTACCCATTTTGCATGTTTCTGATTCAACTTCTCCTGTTGAGTCACAAACTGTAATGCATGATTATCACTATATAAAACAAATTCTTTCGGGATCAAGTAATGCCTCCACTTCTTCAGTGCTTGTATGATAGCATAAAACTCCTTATCATACGTGGAGTACTTCAGTTTTTCCTCATTCAGCTTCTCGCTGAAATATGCAATTGGTCTGTCCTCCTGACTCAAGACCGATCCTATGGCAAACCCACTTGCATCACATTTCACCGGAAATGTCTTCTGGAAATCCGACAACACCAAAACCGGTTGTTTCGATATCTTTCGCTTCAACAGATTGAAGCTCTTCTCAGCCTCTGCTGTCCAGTGAAAAGACTTATGCCGCTTCTTCACTGTATCCATCATCGCTGCGCTAATTCCACTGAAATTCCTGATGAATTTTCGGTAGAAACTAGCCAAACCATGAAAACTTCTCACCTCAAATACATTCCCCGGTGATGGCCAATTCTTGATCACTTCTACCTTATTCGGATCCATCCTTAATTCATTTGCGGATATAACAAAACCCAGATAAATGAGTTCTGTCTTCATAAATGAGGACTTTTTCATATTTATCAACAACTTCTCCTGCTGTAGCTTCTTCATCACTATAGCCAAATGCTTCAGATGCTCAGCCTCTGTCTTACTGAAAATCAATATATCATCCAGATACACAATGACAAACTTTTCGATGAATTCCCTCAGGACTTCATTCATCAATCTCATAAAGGTACTTGGCGCATTCGTCAAACCAAACGGCATGACTAGCCATTCATATAACCCTTCGTTGGTTTTGAAGGCTATTTTCCACTCATCACCTTCTCTCATGCGAATTTGGTGGTATCCGCTTTTCAGATCAATCTTTGAAAAATATTTGGCTCCGCTCAAGTAATCCACTAAATCATCCATTCTTGGCAATGGAAACCTGTACCTAATGGTTATCTTGTTGATTTCCCTCGAGTCGGTACGCATTATCCAACCTCCATCCTTTTTTGGGTTGAGTACCGTTGGAACGACACATGGACTCAAGATTTCCCAGACTAATCCCTTGTCCAACAACTCCTGGACCTGCCTTTTAACCTCCTCATTTTCTTGCGGTGTCAACCTGTACGCGGATTTGTTTAGCAAACTAGCCCCTAGTATGAGGTCTATATGATGGATCACACTCCTTATCGGTGGCAATGAACGAGGCAATTCGTCCACCACAATGTCAGCGAACTCTTCCAGCAGTTCCTGAATCTCATCTGGTAGATCATCCACTCTTGTGCTAGTCAGAACAATGGTTTTCTGACCACAAAGAATTGTGGATCTTCTTTCTTCTTCACCTCCGTAAGAAGTTCCTTCCCACTCATGAGAAGTACGGTGTTGCTTACTTCCGGTTTCACCTCCTTATCCTTTATCGGAAGCAACATGTGTGTCCTCCCATTTTTCTCTAAGGTATATGTGTTCATTCTCCTGTCATGAACCACATTTCTGTCATATTGCCATGGTCTACCTAGCAATAGATGACAAACATCCATAGGAATGACATCACATAAGATCTTATCATTATACCCTCCTATTTTGAATTCGACTAAACACTGTTTAGTGACACTCACCTGATGTCCCTTTTGTATCCATGAAACCTTGTATGGACTCGGGTGATCAGTTGTCTCCAGCTCCATTTTTTCCACCATCTCGGTTGAAACGAGATTATCTGTGCTACCACTGTCCACGATAACCTTGCATACCCTATCCTTGGTCTTGCAAGCTGTTCTGAAAAGTCTGGTCCTTTGAGATGAACTTTCCACCTCCTTCTCGGGTGTCAAAAGGACTTTACGCATCATCAATGACCTTCCACCTTCTGCATCTTCTGCCTCAACATCCTGCCTCTGCGCCTCGGTGATGTGAGCTTCTCCAATGTCCTTCTTTTTCTCGGGACACTCGTAAGACTTGTGCCCATTTTTCCCGCATGTGAAGCAAGTGATTACTCCACCTCTTCCTCTTCCCCTACCTCTGGTACGAGGAAAAGTGTTGTTGTCAGCATAATCTCCTCTCTGTTCATTATGCTTCCCTCTCTGTTCAACATATGGACCCCTCTGTGAGGTTCCACCTCTCTCAAATTTACCCTGAGGCTTCTTCCACTCCTCCTTGGGCTTCTGGTATTTATCTTGTGCAACTTCCTTGTCTCTGGGCTGGCTCCTACCTCGACCTCTTTGACCTTGCTTACGGCTCAACTTTCAAATCCATCTGATAGGCGTCCTCCACGGTCTGAATGGTCGCCATACTCAATTCATCCTGAATGTCGTATCTCAGACCATTCAGGTATCTAGCAACCTTCTCATCATCGCTCTCCTGATGACCTGCCCTGATGTTCAGTCGATAGAATTCCTCCGTATATTCTTTCACTGTCATCAACTTCTGTCTCAGGTTCTGCATCCTCCTGAACAAAGTAATTTGATAATCTCTTGGGATGAAATTTGCCTTCATTTTTGCAATCATTCGATCCCAACTCTTGATCTTCTGCTTGCCTTTGCAGTGTCGATCTGCTTGTAGCTCGTCCCACCATAATGCTGCATGTCCTTTCAGGCATGTGACAACATGTCTAACCTTCTTATCTTCTTCAACATCTTCATAATCGAAGTAGGTGTCAAGCGCTCTAATCCAATCCAGAAGCTCTTCTGCATCCAGATTTCCCTCATAGACTGGAATGTCCATTCTCGACTTTGCACCCATCCTGGCAATAGCTTTGATTAGGCATTCATTTGCCGCATCTTCAAATGTAGCTTCCTCCTCACGTTCAACCTCTATCTCACTATCAGAATCACTGAGATCCCCTGCACTAGCTGTGCATCTTTGCGCTGTCTCCATGTCCTCAAGTCTTGCTCGGAGATCATGCATCTGTCTCTCCATTTTTGGATTAGTTACTTGCCTGCCTCTTCTTCGCACCTCCCTATCCTCTGGATCAGGTGACTGTCTCTCTCTCCTCGGCGGCATGGCGAATCTCTTCTTCTTCTCTGCTACAGAAAGCAAAGAGTCTTTCTGGGCTCTGATACCAAACCTGACGCAACCGCGCCCTCACTGGCACGCCCGCTTCAAAGGATCTTCTCTTCCCTTGGCCCGAAGAACTCAAATGTTCCTCTAATTCCCTATCAGGAAATTTCCTTACCCACAACAACTCTTCAAAATATCTCCCTTAATGATCGGGAAATCGGACTTCGCGATTTCGTGAATCCTATGGTCGCGTGTTTTGTGCCTCACGATTCCACGAACTCCGACGTGAGTCAACGTTGAATTTTTCCTTTTCTATCGGAGTTCTCCCTATCGGGAAATCGCTACTCGCTACGTCAACAAATGGAATTCCTGAACTTCGAACCCCGATGTGTCGATACTCCGATGCACGTGTGCGTTGACTATTCAATGGTCCCGTCACCTCGTCGGGACTTCGGGATTCATAGGATCGCGAACCCTAATGTCAATGGATTCAGGACTTTCCTTTTCCCGATCCCCGATACTGTGCCACTTGTCCTCAACTTTGACTCTTGTGGTCCCACGCAACTCTCCCGTCGGGATATCGCGTATCGCGATTCCAAGCGACAGGATTTACCTGTTCTCGAAACCCCCAATTCTCCGAACCTTGACTTGGATCTCTTGACATGCGTCCTCAACAGTGAACGGTTTAGGACTCGTCGGGATATCGCAGATCGCAATATCACAATTCTCGTTGCAACAACTTTGGAGCTTCAACTCACGAAACCCCGATCCACGATATACGTGTGGATCCAACGACCCTCATGGTCCTGATCAACGGCTCCGCCTCTCCTGAGCTTCGAACCTTTGGACATTCCGCCGTAACCTCCTTGCACCTCCGTGAGATCCAACGACCCTCGAGACTTTGAGAAATCTTCTCAGAGGATTTCGACCATCCGTTCTTCCTTTGATGATTCTGCGAAACAACTGCGTTCCTCTCCACGGAACTCGTCCGCTTGCTCGCAGGTTTGAAGCTTCTTCCTGATCTTCAAAGCGCAACTTCGACCACTGTCCTTAAACAACCTTGGGGCCTTGTCACTCCTGAGCTTCCTTACGGTTTTCAAGTCCTCAGAAAGAAACTTTGCACACACTCCTTGCGGAAAATCTTCAACAACGTCCCATGTGTTGAAGTCCCCTCAACTCTGCGTACGCCTGCAACAACAATATTTCAAAGATTCACTCAGGTTCGAAACCCTGAGACTTTTCCCTGGCCTGTGCACTCCTTGCACGGCTCCTGTGTCCAACTACACCTTCGAGGAAATGAAAACAAAATATATCTCTAATTAAACCCTTCTGTCAACGCACTCCTTGCGGACAATTCAACTACACTCCTTGTAGGAATCCTCTGGCTCAATTAGAGAAACAATTGAAACTCATTCCATCTCCCTCTCAGACTTCAATTCAACCATGAAATCACATACACATCATATGAAAGCAAATGTATGATAGGAAGCAAAAATTCATGAGCATATAAACATCAAATACACAGTGAACAAAACAAAACCATGAATTTGAATCAGAACTCTTCTATTAATTCAAATGTCTGTACATGGGTGTTCTTACACAACTCTCTGCTTGCTCTTGCTCTTCCTGGATTGATAATAATACAATGATACAATGAGGGTGTCTATATCCGTTTTCCCTCTTTCTTATGAAACTGTCTAATCTATCAATTAAAATCCTATCTACCAGCATTAACTATATTTAAATGTCGTCTATCTACTAAAGGATGAGAGCTATCTGCTCAAGGTCCATTACAATACACAAGTGCGCCTCCTTCATAAATGACTTCATTAAATATTTGCGCAACAATCCCAAAGTGTTTTCAAAAATTTAGTGCTGGCTTATCCAACTGTCTTCCGCTTCCGCGCTGGCTCGCTTGATGAGTCAGTGATGCTCCTGCATCAATATGATTAGTCTTCGAATGGAAGGCTGAGTTCTTTGCAAGATGAATGACACTCTCACTATCACAATACAACATTCTATTCTCCTACTTCTTTCCCAATTCCTCCATAAACCCCTGTAACCAAATCATTTCTTTACTAGCCTCTGTAGCAACAACATACTCCGCCTCTGTTGTTGAAAGTGCAACAACCTTTTGCAGTTTTGAAATCCAACTTAGTGCTGTTCCACCTATAGTAAAAACATACCATGTGGTACTCCTCCTGCTATCTTTATTACCTGCCATATCTGAATCAACATATCCCTGTAGAATAGTGTCTGAACCTCCAAAACATAATGCATGATTAGCAACACCTCTCAAATATCGGAGAATCCACTTTACTGCCTCCCAATGTTCTTTACCTGGATTGTTCATATACCTGCTCACAACTCCCACTGCATGTGGAATATCTAGTCTTGTGCAAACCATCACATACATCAAGCTGTCAACTGCTAATGAATAAGGGACCCTGGACATGTATTCTATCTCTTCATGTGTCTTGGGACACATTTCTTTAGTTAATTTGAAATGGTTGGCCAAATGTGTACTAACTGGTTTTTCATTCTTCATTCTAAACCTTTTCAACACCTTCTCTATGTACTCACCCTGAGATAATGTCAATTTGTGACTTTTCTTGTCTCTTGTTATTCTCATACCAAGGATTTTCTTTGCAACACTCAAATCCTTCATCGCAAATGAATTAGCTAATTTCTTCTTGAGCACATTTATATCCTGCATATTAGACCCTGCAGCAAGCATGTCATCTACATACAATACAAAGATAATATAGCTTCCATTTTCTATTTTTTAAAAATAAACACAGTGATTAGAATGACATCTACTATAACCCTGTTTCTGTCATAAACCTGTCAAACTTCAAATACCACTGCCTTGGATCTTTCTTTAGGCCATACAAACTCTTCTTCAACCTGCATATCAAATTCTCCTTCCCTTTGATCTCATACCCCTGTGGCTATTGCATATAAATCTCTTCCTCCAAATCCCCATGGAGAAAAGATGTTTTAACATCTAATTGTTCAAGATGCAAATTTTCTACTGCCACAAGACTTAAAATAGTCCTAATTGAAGTCATTTTAACAACATGAGAAAATATTTCATCAAAATCTATATCTTTCTTTTGTGCAAACCCCTTTACAACAAGTCTAGCCTTGTACCACTTTATTCCTCCATCTTCTTCCTTCAACTTGTAAACCCATTTATTCTGCAATGCTCTCTTTCCTACAAACAACTAAACCGAGTCCCAAGTATGGTTATTTACCAAGGAATCCATTTCCTCTTTCATGCTTTGCTCCCACTTCTTTTTGGTGTCTATCTACATTGCCTCTTCATAACATTCTGGTTCACCAGAATCAATCAACAATAAATAATACAATGAAGGAGAGTATCGTTCAGGGGGTATACTTAACCTGGTAGATTTTCTAACAACACTTGTAGGTGTTTGATGTAATTGCTTCTCCTGTTGTTGTACATTTTGATTTTATGGTACCTTTGGAATTTGTTTTTTAGTGATCTCATCAAGCATTGTGTATTCTTGTTTTTCTTTTTCCTGTTTCTTTCCCTGCAACTAATCTTTGTACATGACATTCTCATTGAATATGAAATCTATGCTCCTAATGATTTTGTTATTTTCATAATACCATAAGCGATAACCAAAATCATTAACATCATATCCAATAAAGGTGCACTTCTTGGATTTTTCCTCAAGCTTTGTTCTATTTTCTTTATTAATATGGACAAATGCTTCACAACTGAAAGTTTTCAAAAAATAATAGTTTACCTTTTTTCCTGTCCATTCCTCCTCTGGAATTCTACCATCCAAAGAGCTTGAAGGTCCTCTATTTATTAAGTAAACAACAATATTTACAACATCTACCTAGAATTGTAAGAGCAAACCAACATGCAATCTCATACTCCTTGCATGCTCCATGATTGTCCTGTTCATCCTTTTTGACACACTATTTTCTTGTGGTGTTCTTGGAACTGTCTTCTCTCTACGAATCCCATGGTGTGAACAATAATCATCAAAATCCTTGCTGCAATATTCACCTCCATTATCTGATCTGAGACACTTCAAAAATTTTCCCGTCTCATTCTCAACCAAAGCTTTCCATTTCTTAAAAGTATAAAAAACATTAGATTTTTGTCGAATGCAATAAACCCACGTTTTTCTAGTTGCATCATCAATAAAAGTAACATAATAACGAGAGCCACCAAGAGATGATACCTGAGCTGGTCCCCATACATATGTATGCACAAGCTCTAACCTTTCATTCTTCTTTTCTTTTCTGACTCTGAGAAATCTGACTCTCTTATGTTTTCCCTAAACACAATGCTCACAAAAGTCCAAATCAATTTGTTTAAGATCTGACAACAAATTTATTTTCTAAAGTATCTACATTCCCTTCTCACTCATGTGTCCCAACCTATGATGCCACAGTGCTATATCCACTCCTGTATAAGCTAAAGAGATAGAAGAGTCAATATTACCAGTACATAAATACAATGTACCTACCTTCTCTCCTTTTTCTATCACCAATGATCCTTTGATGACCTTCCACGTCTTATCTGTAAATATGGATATACAAACTTCGCTTGCCAACTACCCTGTTGAAATCAATTTTTTTATTAAATCTGAAACATGTCTTATCTCTTTCAACAACCATTGGTTTCTATTGTGTTTCTTTATTTTTACCTTTCCCATTCCAACAATTTTGCATGGTGCATCATCACCCAAATGAAACTGTCCAAAATCACCTTGAACATAATCTAGAAAATGTTTCCTATGGGGTGTGGCATGAAATGAATCCCCTGAATCTACTACCCAAGACTCAGAAATATTATCTACGAAAAGAATCAAAGCATCTTGTAACACATCACCTGTTACATTTTCTTCTTGATTTCTCTCTTGCTGTCCATCTCTTTGTTTCTTTGGAGCTCTGCAGTATTTCTTAAGATGTCATTTCTTCCTACAATTCCAACACTCTATCTTTCCAAGTATGGTTTTGGATCTGCCCTTCCTAGAATTCCTGCGGTTCCCTGAGCCCTTTCCTCTATCCTTTTGTCTTCCCCTGTTCTCCATGTTCAACACATTACTTGATGTCTCACCTGTGATTTTCCGTCGCATTTCCTCACTAAGGATAACACCAACAACATCATCAAATTTTAAAGTATTTGAACCAGAGACAAATTTACTTACAACCATGACCAATCCGTTCCATCTTTCTGGCAATGCACATAAGATTAGAAGAGTCCTGATCTCATCATCAAAGTCCACTTTTACAGAACTTAGTTGATTAGTAACCATATTAAACTCATTTAAATGATCTGCAACAAACCCACCTTCTGACATCTTCATATTAAATAATCTCTTCATTAGAAATACCTTATTGGATGCTGAGGGTTTTTCATACAATTTAGCCAATGCGTCCATCAAACCCTTCGTTGACTTTTCTTTCAAAATATTGAAAGCCACCGACGTTGCTAGGATTAGCCGTATCATTTCTAGAGCCTTTCTGTCAAGAATCTCCCATTCTTCGTCCTTCATAGCTGTCAAATTCTTTGCTATTCCGCCCAATGGTAGGAATATATCCTTTTGATATAAATAATCTTCCATCTGCATCTTCCATAACTGGTAGTTTTGGCCGTTAAATTTCTCGACCCTAAACTTAACATCTTCCGACATTGCTCCCACTCGAACTAGGAACCCTCTTTTCCTACGAGTTACCTTTCGCTCTGATACCAGTTGTTAGAAAAACAGGATCACAGAACAATAAAATAAAACAAATGCGGAAATAAAACACAGAAGATACACAATACAATAGAGACACAAATATACATGGTTCACCCAGTGTGGGCTACGTCCACCAGAGAAATTGCCAGGTCCTTCCTTTATTACTATCCAACAAATGAAGGGATACAACCTACAACACACCCGATGTAACTTCATCTTCTTTGTCTCACAGTATCCTCTTTCAGAATACAATATTCACAATGATGCATAGCCGCAATACAATTCCACCATAAATAGAGTTTCCTTATAGGGAAAAAAACACTAACATAATTTCTACTGTTAGATCTGCGACCTTATAATGAATAGTTCAGATTTACAATGTAATTACAATATATATTTACAAGGAAATTTTACCTTCGTAACCCCGCAGAGGGGGTAACCCCCCTCTGCACTCCCCCACGTGGAAGAGTGTACATTCTTCTGGGGTGTAACGACTTCATGGGGTATAAAACGGTTGAAAACAAAAGACCTCTGAATTAGGAAGATAACCAGGCTCCACAACCAACAGGGTAATGGACCCAAGTTTGTTTGATGTAAAGATGACTCATTATTATCTTGTCATGGTTGATAATAAGTACAAATGGATGAATTCCAAAGTGGTCCCCTTATGGTGAAAGCTCTCATGGGAAGACGCTTTATGGATTGAGTTATCCTAGAAGTATGGTTAGAGAACCCATGCTTATTTGTGGAATAATGAGATGAAGGTCAATGAATTTGTCAGTGAAACTATCCTAGATGGATATTTCTTGTCATGCCATTTCCGGTGGTATGTGGAACACCACATAACTCTTCACGGTTAGAGAGTTATGGCCATGAGAAGTTTGAGAACCCAAGTTTGGGTAATGGACCCACATTTGTTTGATGGATAATGGTATGAGTTTTGATAGATTTGTAGGTAATACTATTCTATATGGATAGTAAATGTCATTACATTTCTGATGGTATGTGGAACATTACATAACTTCTCACGATTTGCGAGTTATGGCCTTACGAAGTTGGAGGACCCTCACATGTCATCTAAAAGCCCCAAAAGGTCAAAGTAGTCAAAGTGATTTAAGAGATTTTAGAAGGTAAATAATAAAGTGAAGTGATGAGTGTACTATAATTCAAAGTGAATACAAAATAAATTATTTAAATAATAAATTTAATGAAG
>ML782107.1:796796-821323 GCA_009831015.1 Picea engelmannii | reverse complement strand
GTAGTCAAAGTGATTTAAGAGATTTTAGAAGGTAAATAATAAAGTGAAGTGATGAGTGTACTATAATTCAAAGTGAATACAAAATAAATTATTTAAATAATAAATTTAATGAAGAAATTAGAAGTGGGTTAACCCTAAAATAAGGAAAGTGGACAAAGTGACCTAGAAGATGTTCTTAAGGAAGCTACTTGGAGAGTATAAATAAGAGGAAAGGCTCTCTCATTTTAGATCACACTTGAACATATTGAATATCTATAGGGGTTTCAGGTAACCAAAGGATATCTAATTCGAATTTCAGAGGGAAGGTGAAGAAAAGAAGACCAAAATTCAAAGGAGGATAAATTCTTTTGATGATGCTTTCTAAGGTATGTTATTTACAGGTCATCTCACCATTTTTGAAATAATTTTTTTGCTAGAATGATTCAGACTATGAAATGGATATGCCATTGAGGAAACATATCCAAGTATATGTGGTAAAAAAATTATCTTGTGGTTCGTTTTATTTTTGGAGTTACACTCCGTGGAAAATAGGGTTTGTGGCTAGTCCTGAAACTAGTCTAAAACAAGTGTTTCAGTTAAAAACGTCATACATTATTCATAACAGATCCAAATTCAGTAAGACAAAATGTGTTGGTTATATTACAGTCTGTAGTATGTTGTGTAACATTTTCATATGCATTCAACAAATATTCAGTGCGGGGCATGCTCTACAAGGTTGCTCAGTAGAATAAACCAGAATTCAAGAAGGTATGCCATTTTTGCTATAACTCATTTTCTGAGAGGTTCCAAGTAGTGACACCTAGAGTAATTTCATTAAACAAACTGAAGAACATTGTGTATCATTTTCAGATATTTATTCATTACATGCAAATAGTTATGATTATTTCAAGTTAGGGTTGTTGACTAATCCAAAACTAGTCATGTGAGACTAAAGAAAAGTTTGATGAAAATGCTAGTCTCTTGTTGTTAAAGTTAAGGAAGGTTTGCATGTATGTGATCATATACACCAGGTCTATTACAAAGTTACAAATCATATTTGGATGATGAAATTGATGAGAGATTTTGGTTGAGGTACATGTTGGGTACATGGTTGAGACAAATAGTTGATGAGTTGGCACATACATGAGGTGTATAGTTGATGATGTTGGTACATATTGATAAGTCATAATTGATGAGTAGTTGAAACATGATTGGTACATACTTGGTACATGGTTGGATGCACTTGTTTATGGTACATGTTGATTACATATTTTTTGGTACAGGTTGGTGCATGGTTGATGCACTTGTTTATGGTATAGGTTGATTATAGATTGAGGTATAGGTTGATGCATGATTGATGCATGGTTCACGTTTATTGGTACAGGTTTACAACGATATTTCTCACAGTGATAGTGTGATAGTGGTTCCATCATTCTACTTCTACTTCAGGGCGGTTGGACGGGGCCAAGACAAGTGGTTGTAGCCACCTTCTGGTTGTAGCCGAAGAACATAGGGGGTTGTAGCCTCCTTCTGGTTGTAGCCAGAGAATTGATGAGTTGGAGCTTCCCTCAGGTTGTAGCCTGAGAAACTAGGGGGTTGGAGCCTCCTTCCAGTTGCAGCTGGAAAACAAAGGAAGTTGGTGCTTCCAATGAATGTGATTCTTCAAGACATATAAGAAAAAACATTCCATGGTTTTCTTCCACTTTGGGTTTCCACGTAAAACACTGGTGTACTATGTATGTGTATGATTATTCATTTGTTCATTTCTCATTATTGGATGATAATTCTACATTGATATAACACTTGGATATCTTTGGTTAAAAGGATTATAATTGCTCTATTACTGATTCACCCCCCCCTCTCAGTAATCCAACAAGTACAAGTAAACACTATATTTGTGACAACAATCTTTGAAAAGTTATATTATTGTTAGATATACTTGGTTGCATGTAAGTACCATTGATAATAAATATAGATGCTTATTGCAGTTGTTTGCAAAATGAACTAACATCTCCTTTAGGAGATATTTTTGTTTTTCTCCCAGTCATGTCACCTTGAAAATTCTATGATGACTACCATCCTTGTTACCAATGTTCTTATGAAAATGATATTGGAAATACTTTTTCTCTTGTTGTTCTTGTTCCGGGAAGGTCATAGACAATAGTTTTAAAAATGAGCTACAATGACAGTTACAAGCATGGAGCATATGACTCCATCAAGTGGTGAGGTAGGTGATTGTTAGAAAAATAGGATCACAGAGAAATAAAATAAAACAAATGCGGAAATGAAATACAGAAGATACACAATACAATAGAGACACACATATACATGGTTCACCCAGTGTGGGTTACGTCCACCAAATAAATTTCCAGGTCCTTCCTTTATTATTATCCAGCAATCGAAGTGATACAACCTACAACAAACCCGCTGCAACTTCCTCTTCTCTCTTCCACAATCTCCTCTTTCAGAATACAATATTCGCTATCATCCCTAGCTGCAATACATTTCCCTCATAAGAGAGGGTTGCCTTCTAGGGAAAAAAAACCCTAACATAACTTCTACTGTTAGATCTGCGACCTTATAATGAACGATCCAGATTTACAATGAAATTACAATATACTTTTACAAGGAAATTTTTCCTTCAGGGGACGTTGCCCCCGGACCCCGTAGCGGGGGTAACCCCCTTCTGCACTTGCCCATGTGGAAGAGTGTACATACTTCTGGGCTATAAATACTTCATGGGGTATAAACATGACTGAAAACAAAATACCTCTGAATTAGGAAGATAATTAGGCTCCACAACCAAGAGTGATCTCACCAAGTACCAATTCTAAACGAAGCGTGTAAAAAAAAATGAGTTTTGGACATCGTTCACTTATATGTTTGTGTACCAATTTCAACGTCCTCACTAAGCGGAAGATAAATATCTTGAGGTTTGATAATGAAGGAAAGTACACCTCCAAATAGCTTGTTGCCTTTTGTAAAGCAGTTAGGATTAGGAGGGAGATAATTTTCCCACATAATCCTCAACAAAATGGCGTGGTAGAAAGAAAGAACCAATCCGTTGAAAAATATGTTAAGGCACCGATGAATGATCCAAATCTATCCATGTTTCTATGGGGAGAAGAAACTATGACAACCGTATATGTTCAAAATAGAATTCCTCATCGTATATTTAAGAACATGACTCCAGGAGAAGCTTTCTCTGGAAAGAATCCAAGTGTTGAACACTGGAGGATCTTTGGTTTTTCTGTTTATATTCATGCTCCCAAGGATAAAAGAAAGAAGTTGGAACCTTCAGGATAAAAGGACATATTCATTGGATATAGTGATTCATCAAAAGCTTACAAAATCTATGTTCCAGGTCAACAAAAGATGAGATGTGACTTTTGATGAAAATATTGCCTTAAGGAAATCTATAGAAGATTCCATGGATGAAGAAGAACATGAAATTCCCAAGGAAGAAACTACATGTTCTCCATAACATCTCAATGAAGAACCTTCCACCTTTGAAGAAGCAATCAAGAAGAAAGAATGGAAGGAAGCTATGATCACAAAAAATGGTTTATGAGAAATTGTGCCTAGACCTAAAGGAAAGTCTGTAGTCACTTCAAAATGAGTTTACAATGGGTTTACAAGATAAAGCATGCAATATATGGGATTATCGATAAACACAAGGAAATATTCATGTCTAAAGGATTTCCCAGTATGAGGGAGAAGACTATGATGAGATGTTTTCTCCAGTTGCCAGATACACCTCTATTAGAGACATCATATCTCTTGCAGCATCCATGGGGTGGAGTTTACATTAGATGGATGTAAAGACCACTTTTTGGAGTAATTGAGAAAGAAATATGCATAGAGAAACCTCAAGGTTTTGAGGTACACCCAAGAGAAACCCATGTATGCAGATTAAAGAAGGCCTTGTATGGACTCAAGAAAGCTCCAAGAGCTTGGTATGCACAAATTGACAGTTACTTGACGAGACTTGGATTTTCCAAGAGCTATGTTGATCCAAACATTTATTACAAGGTTGTGAATGATGCACCTGTGATCCTACTACTATATGTTGATGATTTGTTTCTGAAAGGTGCAAAGCCTCTCATTATTCAATGTAAGAGGGAGCTAGCCTCTGAATTCGATATGAAGGATCTTGGTCTCGTGCATTATTATTTGGGACTAGAAGTATAACATAAGTGTGGTGAAATATTCCTAGGGCAAGGGAAGTATGTTATAAATATCCTTCAAAGGTTTGGGATGATGGATTGCAAATCCATGGAAACTCCCATGGTGACAAATATGAAGAAGTTGAGAGACTCTAATTCTGATGAAGTAGATTCATCCTTGTATCGATAGTTGATTGGATCATTGATGTATTTGGTTAATACTTGACCAAACATTTGCTTTGCTATGAACACGTTGAGCCAGTTTCAAATGGAACCTAGACATGAGCATTAGATCGCCACAAATCACATTTTGAGATATATTCGTGGGACACGAAATTATGGTTTGAGATATGCCTCAAACGATGATGTACAATTGCATGGATTTACTGATTCAGATTGGACAGGGAGTGCAGATGACATAAAGAGTACTCCTGGTATATGTTTCAGTTTGGGATCTGCTATGATATCACAAGATAATAGGAAACAAAAGTGTGTTGCACTCAACACTGCAGAAGTAGAGTATATTGTAGCTTGTTCCGTAAGCTGGTTTCTGGACTATTTGACTAGGTGTTGGATTTGACTGTGATATATTGTGATAATCAGAGCTGTGTGAAGCTTTCAAAGAACCCCATGTTCCACGACAGGTCGAAGCACATTGAGATCAAGTACTATTTTCTTCGTGATAAAGTCTATAAGGGAGAAGTGATTCTCTGGTACATCTCCATCGATGAGCATACAACTGATATTTTGACGAAGCCTTTGTCTGAGATAAAGTTTTCATACTTGAGGGATAAGCTGGGACTTGTGGAAATTTCTCCCTATGTTGAAAGGGAGGAGATGAATTCCTCGATTGGGAGGGAGTGATGATATATGGAATCATGGATAGTAAGTGTGTTGGTGGACATACATTCTCCTTGTGGAGAATGTTCCAGGTTGACAGATTGTTGATCTGTATCATGCTAGTACAACTTAGATATGATGCTTCAACATCATGCTAGTACAACTTAGATATGATGCTTCAACATCATGCTAGTACAAATTAGATACGATGCTTCAACATCATGCTAGTACAACTTAGATATGATGCTTCAACATCATGCTAGTACAACTTAGATATGATATATATGTCTTGAGACACATCATGATAGTGCAACTTAGATATGATGCATTAGCATCATGCTAGTACAAATTAGAGATGATTCATATGTATGCGTCACATAATGCTAATACAACTTCAATATGATCCAATAACATCATGCTAGTACAACTTAGAGATGATGAATATGAATCACATCATGCCATTACAACTTAGAGATGGTGCATTGACACCATGCTAGTATGACTTAGAGATGATGCAGAGACATTGATCCACATCATGCCGATACAACTTAGATATGATGCATTCACATCATGCTAGCACGACTTAGAGATGATGTAGATGATACTCCACATCATGCTTGTACAACTTAAATATGATGCATTCACATCGTGCTAGTATGACTTAGAGATGATACCGTGGATATAATGGTTCTTATAGCCCATTGCGGGGCATTCATCATCTGTTGGGACAATCATTCTTATAGGATGTATGCCTGGATTAGAAGAATGGTCCTTGTATCACTTTGTTGAGTGGGTGATTTATGCGAGACACTCTATTGAGTGTGCTGAGTTCAACACATGACTTATTCAACATCATGCCCGATTACTCAGATGGAGTATGGCCTCTAGAGATGATGCAAACAATGATATGATTTGATGCAAGGAGACTGTTGTACTGCACAATGATAGATTGTGTAGCTATTAGTTGATTGCATAGGAGATTGTGTGTCTCTGTACAATAGCTATGCACTACTGTGGTGGATGTGTTCCACTAGTAGTGACTGTGTGTCACTAGATAGTAGTTGTGCGCTACTAGGAGTGGTTGTGTACCACTGGATAATGGTTGTGTACTACCATGGATCAACACTGTTGTGCGCTACTAGAGTGGTTGTGTACCACTGGATAATGGTTGTGTACTACTATGGATCGACACTGTTGTGATCTATTGGATGACATTGTAGTAACTATGTATTACTACGGGATTGCCATGAAGACTACCAATAGTGTTGGAGGTGATTTCCAACTAGATGTATAGTGATGATGATGCTCGTTACTTGATCTACATGATCATGAGATAACTTGTGTGGCTATCATGATGCTACCTGTAGAATGGTCCACAAGACTATGTGAGCCTTGCCCATACCATGTGAAATGGATGGATGTGTTTCAGACCATTACAATTAATACCTCCCTAGCTAGGAGGAAGTGTTGATATTATGGTAGCTGCGGGAGGTATTAACATCCATATGTAACCTTTGGATAGAATAGAATATTTCGGAAGCAAGAGAAACCCTAAACAAATGTGTAAAAACCCTAGAAGACAATTCGTCTCAATAAAATAATTTCTCATTTTGAATGGCATCCAACTTATATTCACATTTATTTGATGAATTATTATGTTGTGGCAGCCATGTGCAATATTCGGTTGTACAGGATCTGTAAATTTAGAGTATTATACATGAGCTCTTAGTTAAATATAACCATTCCCTTCTAACTATTATGTATATATATTCATGTATATATACACAAAGGCATGGATCATAATATTATTGAATTATTATTAGGTGTATATAATTAAGACCTTGCAAATTGTATTTTTTGGGGCCAAATACATGATAACTTGTTTCAAGGAAAAATGTTTCTCATATATATATATATATATATATATATATATATATATATATATATATATATATATATAATAAATTATTAACATATATAACATATATGCAATAAATTATTAATGTATATAATTAAATTGTAGACGCTAGAATCAATTGAAAATAATTAGTAATGATGGAATTAGAGCAATAATTAGTAATGATGGAATTAGAGCAATCCATATAATAAATTAATTATATTAATTTCTAGTCAATGCTTGACTATAAATGACATTGTAACCCGGTGGAGACATCAAGTGAGGCTCAACAATCTCATCAAAGAGCAACAATAGCTCGTTGGGGGTCGAGATTCGACTCCAAGACTTCATTCATAATAACCACAACACTCAACCACTCGAGCTAACCCATCCAAATTTGTTCTCATTAAATTAATTACATAGTAAGAGCTGTAAATAAATTATCATTAAATTGCACATGAAAAAGATTGTGATAGAATTAAATAAGCTATTATCAATAAATGGTAGTTAGCAATAAAAATCATTATTGGATTAATTGAGTAATGGTAATTACAAATTCATTGCTCTCTAATATTATGTTGTAAACTGTGATTATTACCAATACATAACTTTGAATTGGATGTGCAATATTATTGAAAAATTGTTGCCTTATTACCAATACATAACTTTGAATTGGATGTGCAATATTGTTGAACAATTATTGCCTAAGATGATTGTAATAATTTGCTAGTAAATGTGATGATTACTCATACTTTTTGATGGGTCAATTGTGAATTTTTAAATTGTGGGATTGAGTAGTAGTTATTAATATATTAACACTCTTATTAAGTTGCGAGGATCAATTCATTAAATATGTAATTTTGAAGCTTATTGCTTATACTTGGAGGCATAGACAAATTGTTGATAGTAAATTAAAATTTTATTTTATTTTATTTTGTCATTTAATGATGATATAAATGCCATCATTATGTTATGTTGTTTAATAAAGTGTAAGATAACATTTCTACTAAGATTAAATAGTCATCTATTATGCAAATACTTTGTAATGGTGTCAGACGTTTAATGGTAAAACAAAAAGAAAAAAAAGTGTCAAAAATCTAAGAAAAAACAATTGTTTTAGTGCAAGGTGTTAGAACATCAAAATATGAAATAAAGATTTGAATTTTCAATTTCTTTCTTAAATTATTTTAACAACATAGATATTCCCTGTTTTTTTGTCGTTTTTTCAATAAAGTTTTGCTTTAGAATTATTATTATATAAACTAATAAAATTCGCTATTGTGTTTCGACAGCTTAGATCAATACTAAACCATCAATCTAGATGCATATCAACATCAACGATTCACGAGATTTCGGGGATACAGAGTTGCACAATGTTTAATCAATACAATGTCCTCGTTCGTGGTTCCATTTCGGGACTTCGTCCTTCAACATTATTTGAAGTTTTTTCTTTGAGTTATCCCGAATCCTCGAATTCTCGAAGCTCGAATCAACCCAATGTTATATATTTCCCTTAAAGTTTTTACCTTATATTATTATATTTCCACTTTGGGCCTTCACGCTTCGGGATTTCAAACTCAACATTTATTAAACCTTTTAATCTTGAAGTCACAGAGCTCCGGAGCCTTGAAGTTCTGGAAGACACATTCACAAGGGAAAATACTTAGTTGACATGTCCTATGCCACTTGAGATTCTTACTACATGGAGACACATGGCACTTATTTCTGACATTTTTGACCGCGTAATTTGCACATTTCAGGATGACACGTGTATCCCTTGTTCTTATGACACATCATCATATGTGATGTCATCCTATCATGTCACTCCAAGATATTGTTCTCTAGGATATCATATTATTAATAGATCCCATAAGTCCCGAAGGCACCGATTTACGAAGCTCCGAAGTGCCAAAGATTAAAGGTTAAGTAATTATTAAATTAATTAATATTGATCAAGGATAATTAATCACTTCACAACTTCGGCCTTCGGGATATGTTTAACATTCCCTGTTCAAAAGCCCCGAATCCCCAAATCCCCGAAGTGAAAGAGTACTTACTCTCGTTAATCAAGATTGTTAATGTAAATAAAATGATTAGGGTAATATATTAGAGTAAAGTTTGTCACTGTCAGGGAATAAATTCACCATCTTTCTAGCATTATGACCTTATCGTTCAAATGTAAAGTATTAAATGTAGAATTGATGGTGTGTTTAATTGTGATTTGATAAAAGATTTGAACTCTACTTCATATCTGTATTCACATTCACAAGCATTATTTTTCCTACAGGAGAAAATATTATTGACTAGAAGTCATGGCGCTTTGCAGAGGAGAAAAAAATCAAGTCCAAAACCAGTCCGCTTAGGAGTTGAACCCAAATTATGATATTTATTTGGATACTATTGCTCGTTTGACAGGTAGCATCAAATCATGGACGTATATTTATGAAATTATTGAGGAAGAGTAGTCCATTGTTTCTGATGATGGAAGTGAGGAGGAAGATGTTCTAAATAAAAACAAGCTCAAGGAGGTCACCAAGTTAGAACTACATAAGGTTGCAATACGACCAAAGTTATTTCCCTACACAGACATAATACGTTGGGCTCTGGAGCATGTGGATATACCAACCAAGACCATCTACAACCATCAAAGAACTATTGTCGGCTCTTTTCGACCTAAAGATATCCAAGTAATGTATAAATTGACTAGCTCTCCCAAATATGTTTACAATGCATAATTTGTGAAGAATTTTGAGAAAGAAAAATGTGTAGATTATGATAGAGGCATCCATGATATAATTAAAACTTGGTGGGGAAATGAAAATAAATACAAAGTAGATAGTCATGGTATATACTCCACAAATTCTTGTGATGCACATATTATGTACATAGATATGACGCTTTGTAGAGTGTATGGAAAGAAAAACCATGCACCTACACATTTCACAGTGGATTGGGTCCCAATTATTCATGAAGTTGCATAGGGTTTCACTTTTAACTGGGGAAAGTTGTTGTCTAATAATTTGGTCAAACAAATAGGAATTTATAGGAGTTAGAAGTCTAAAGGTGTACCAACTCCCTTTTATATGTCAACATATATTATGGATGCTATATGTTAAAAAATCTCTTTCCCATTGATGAATTGGAGTTAGACTCCAAAATCTTCTAAGCCAATACACATCTATCATTCTAAGTTATGGGAGGAAAATGAAAAAGATATTTTTTATGAAATTTACCATAATGTTATCATCCCAATTCATGAAGTTCTATATGGTAACCCTCGTCCCAATATCTCTGAGAAGATTATGGGAAATTTAGGTGAAATTGCAGACTGGTATATCGAGGAGATTTTTTCCTATATCAGGGTTTATGGGTGTTTCACATATCCTCATGCTTTACCAAAATTTATGCCAGATAGACTTATTTTCAGGAAAGTGGCATACCAGATAGTTTCTATGGGTATAACCAAAGAATTAAAGGAAACATAGAAAAGGGTATGTCCAACTTATCCCATATAGGTTGGTGAATATTCCTTGTTAGAATTTGGACATGCTAAGGTTGAAGCTCCATCCTTGGAAGATATTGCATTGTCTTCCATTCAATTCAAAAGGCATGATCCACATAAGGTGGTCAAAAATCATTTGGCTCAATTCAACATGAAAAAGTACTTTCATGAAGATTCACCATTTGATGATATTATTAAAGGAGTGAAGTCATATGATGAAGTTCTATCCAGAATCCAAACTCTCTCTAACAAATAAAAATCAAATTTTCTAAACTTTCAAAAGCATAGGAGAAGTTGTCTACCAAAGATTTTACAAGTAGAGAAAAGTTTTACTCAAAATGGTAATCCAGTTTCAAAGGTGCCACCATCTTCTAATCCTAAGCAACATGATTTTCCTGAGGTCAAAACCAAGGAAGTTGATAAAACACCATAGACATTATCAAAAGATACAACAAAAAAGGAACAAAATCTACCAAGACAGACTTTGCAAGAAACATGGGAAATGTTTGAATCATTTACGAAGTATGGACATGTTTTCCGTCAAATTACTTCAAACATTGATACTTCATTAAAATATATTTCTACTCAAGGGGAATCTATTGCACTTACATATCCTATTCCATATTTAACTCCTCTTGCATCAAGCTTTTAGATACATGGTTTAGAGGTAGTAAATGTTGAAGATATGACACCTATTGAGCCATAAGAAATGCCTTCATCAAACATCTTCAACAAGAAAAGGAAAGCTACGATGTAGAGAGAGATTCAGAAGAAATGAGGTGTAATCACAAAAAGGTAGAAGATGATATTTGATGGTCAGGGACAGAGTGACCCTGAATTCACAAAACGTGTAGTAGATTCTTTGGGAGCCTTTGCAACAACAAAATTGTGGTCAACAGACAATTTAATATAAAAGGTTGATCAAAAAAATCTTTTAATTGAGTAGTTGCAAAATGATTTGAAACAAACAAAGGCAATTATTAAGGAACATGTTAGTTTTGAATTAGCTCAGGTCCGACAAAGTTATGAACATCATATTAAACAACTAGAAGATAAATTAAGAACAAGTCTTCATGATCAACAAATGTTGAATAATACTCTTTCCCAGAAAGATTCATTAATACCCCATTTAAAATCTCAAGTCAAAAAGGTTGAAAATGAAATTGTTGATATTTCTTCCTTTAAGAAACAAGCCCTGAAAGTCAATGATGGATTACAGTTAGCCCAAGACAGGGTCAGTGAAATCTTGGAGATTATTCAAAAACAATATCTTATCATCAATGATTCATTACAAATCACTGTTGATTAAAAAAAAAGAGTTGGTCAATACAAGATCCAAATTCCAGGAATTGATGACGTGGAATCAGAGTTTAAATGCACCAAGAATTGCTTAGTTTCCAGAGTTTGAATAATTAAAGGGTGAAATGACAATAAAGACTTGGGAAAATAACCTGGAAGAGAGTAAATGGCTAGATAAGCCAAAACAACTTGTTTTAATACTCTATTAGTTGTAGATGTAGAAATGGATGAGATTGACCTCGGTGATGTTCATTCAATTATTAGGACTCTAAATGTTAATGAGAAAAGAGAAGATTTGAAGAAAAATAAAGAAAAAGATAAAGCTGACATACAACAGATGAATCAAGTCAACTTGCAGATTTTAAACCATTTCCTGGTCAAACACAATTTACACTGTCAATGTACTCAATAAGCTGTGGTCATATTTCAAAATAATTTACCATTGGTACATAGAAAGGATTTTAACTTTGAGTTAAATGTTAATACGAAGCCCCCTAATTGTTAATACAGATCCCCCTAAGTTTATGCTTACATTATTGAATTTGTACACTCAATACAAAGATCAATAGAAATCAGTTGCATTTATGAGAAAATAAAGAAAAGATAAGCCTTGAAGCAACCAACAAGGATGATGTTTGCAGAAGCATGATAAATGTTCAAATTTTTTATTTTGTAATATTTAGTTTGATGTTAATCAAGTATGTAGATGATTTTCTTCTATTTTAGGATCTATAAACGTGGAATCTAACCGATTTTGGTTAAGATGAAATTATATAAATATATACAATTGAGACATGAAGACATATTTTTCTCGCTTGTTGTAAAGAAAGACTTTTTAACATAAATTTCTTCAGAAATACAAAGATTCCACTTCTCATTTATTTGAGTAATGTGCTTTATATGTGTTACTACTTTCATTATCATTTTTCACTCTATGATGTTTAAGAAATGAACGATTGCAATTTAATAATACATCTACTGCACTTTACATATTAGACATCTATCCAGGTATATATTTTCCTCTGTTTTGCTATGAGTGGAACAAGACATGTATCTGCATAACTGTTCTTATTTTATTTCATATTTTAGACACACACGTTTCACATTTCTGCTATTGAAAATAAAGTAAGATTTATCAAAATTGGATACCTTACTTTGTTTGTCAATTTTGTTTTCTCTAATTCTTCTTTTCATCTTTTGATCATTGGTAAAAATCTCAAGGAAAGAGATATTTCCTCTATGTTCCCAAATTATAAGAGCGTTGAAATATCATTCTAAACTGAAGGTAGAAAGACACTTTGAAAATCAAATATAATTATTTTGGATGCCTGACATTCTTCTTTGAGCCCGGAACAAATCTTAGGAATAACACAGGGCACGGGAAGGGACGATGCCCGACATCACCCCCCACACCCTCCACACTTGGATTTGCATGCAAGCATGCAAGCATGGAGGGCTTGGGGGGCAATGCCAAGCATCACCCCTCCCCACGCTCCACTCTAAGACAGTCGCTCTTCATGTGTGGAGGAAAATGCCCGACATCGCATCTCACATCCTCCTCCCTTAGATCGGACCCCATAGTTTTTAAAGTTTTTAACATTTTTTAAAAACTTTATAGTTTAATATATATAGTTTATTTATATTTTTTAATACAGTTTGTTTTTTAATTTTTTTAAAATTTTGTATTAAATTTTACATTTCATTTTTTTTCAAATAGTTTTTATATATATGTTTGATTTTTTGGGTTTTTGTTTTTCTCTAATTTTGTATTATTTTTTTTTTTTTTTAATTTTTAATTTTTATAAATTTCCTTTTTAACTTTTTTTATTTTTATTTTAATTCCAATTCTTTTCTTTTTCTTAGTTTTTTTTGTTTTGTTTTTAAATTATTATTATTATTTTTTAATTTTTGATTTTTATAAATTTCCTTTTTAACTCATTTTTTTAAATTCCAATTCTTTTCTTTTTCTTAGTTTTTTTTTTGTTTTGCTTTTAAATTACAATTTTTGTTTTTAAAATGTGTGTTTTTTTTTTTAAACTAACTCGCAGAGGTTTTTTGTTTTCTCAATTTTTTTTTAAATGTAAATTTTAAAAAATTATAAAAAACTTTTAAGAAATGATTAATGAGCTGATTTTGAGTTGTTTATTGACCATGGTACTAGTTGTCGATGCCACAGTTTCAATTAATCTATAATCTTGACTAAAAAAAACCCGATGCTACTAGTAGCATCACTTTTTGATTCGAGGGTCAATTTTAAAGTCTTTTTCCACAATGACATCAATTTTCAATGCAACGATCTGAATTTTAACCACTGTCAAAAAAATGGTGCTACCGATAGTGACACTTTTTGATTTAGGGGTTAAAAAAGCCACTCTAAAAAAACAAGAACTCTAGAGAATTCTCGTTAAGTTGGTAACTTTGTTGTATCTCAATTCAAGAGGAATACCACCTACTACATACTCCATTGGAAGGAGATTGTGACCTTTCATATGTTCAATCTGAGAGTAATGTTGAAAATGAGTTTAAGGATGGACTTGATGAACCTACACTAGACACACATGGAGATTTCATTCAATATGGTTATGGTGAAAATGTTGCAGTAGGTTCTCAATGGCTAGAACTGGTTCAATAACAATTTATTTTTGCAACCTCACCATGGCATGATGGTCATTGTATTATGGGAGAATGTATCTAGAACATAACCAATAGAACAACACTCTCAATCATGGCTTTGAATAATCAAATAAGTTGGTTATGTACATGGCTGCATCGGAAGTCTACTTACATTTGAAAGTAGCCATTCTCTCAAAGTAGGTTAGGATGGGTAGATTTTTATTTTCTCATATATATAATTTTGTTCTTTTAGTAAAGTTTACCTAATAAGTGTAACGTTTCCCAATCCATCTGAGGTCCATTACGTGCAAAATACTCATAAAAATTAAAATTTTATGCTAACTAATTTCCCGTAGCTTATCAACTACAAATCACATGCAGATTTAACTATTATCTGATATCATTTAGTGAATGCATCTACAAAATTTTAAAACAAGCATGAATGCAACTAATAACTCACACAACATGTAAAACCATTCTCACACACAAACTAAAAGAACAAGAATTAAACACATGAGATAACTCATAAAATAAATAAAACACTTATCTTTTAATTCAGTTGTTCAACCAACTGCTTGGGATGGACATTCCACCCAACCATAGACTCATTGTTCCAAATCTCAACAGCAAGTCACCCTCGAGCTAGGGATATAAATCCATAAAAGAGGGTGGTCTCTCACTGTCCACTCAGAGCTATGAAATCCCACAACCTCCACCATTCCTATAAGCGACCCGACATCGTCAAGTTGATGCAGGAGCATCATCAACAAAGCCACATAGGATGACAACTCGACGCTTAGTGTGCCTTTTGAGTAAAATTTTAAATTTTGAAAGATGACGTATCTCAGAGAACTTCTGAGTAAAAGATGAATAAGAGAAGTTAACAGAAAGAGGTTTAACGATCACGTCAAAACCATAAAAGATCAGATCATCCTTTAGATATTTGATTTTGGCGTGAATATGAAGAATCGCCTTAAATTTTCTGTGACAGACGCTTATGTACTAGGACTTAAGTAGCTGTAGAATTTAATTTCGATCATGTAGGTAGTTGGAGGAAACCCGGGAGGACCTCTTGTATAAGTAGGTGCATTGTATACCTGAATAAGGTTAGCTATAGAGTAGGAGATAATTGTTACTGAATGTAAGTCGTTTTCAGGCTATATCCATTTTTACTTTTGAATGAATATAACAGAGGGATATTGACTCAATGCATGGTGGCACTGTGGTTTACAGTTTCCGGATTATTTTCTATTTTCATGAATGAATGAGTTATGTTATTGAAAGTATGAGATTGTGAAGCATTGGAATAAGTCTCAAATGTTTCTCTTCGTTGATTTTATGCAAGGTGTGTATATATTCTGCAAGGAGTGCGTCGACAGAGTCTATTTCGAATCATAAGCTCAGAAGAGATAGCATGAAACTTCCATTTGCAAAGAGTGCAAAGAGACTGCTGCAAGGTGTGCACAGTCGCCTGCAAGAAGCTAAGTATTGCGTAAGAATAAGTTGCAAGGAGTGCACAGATTCGAAGTTCGACCAAGTGTTGAAATATACCTCGGAGGAGTCAAATGGTTCGAGAATTGAATCTCAGAAGAGATAACGAGGAGCTTAGGCCGAGTGTTGCAAGGAGTGCACAGGGACAAGTATCAACTAAGTGTTGAAAATAGGATTGCGAAGCACAAGGAGTGCGTAAGGATATTTCTTTTGAATAAATCATTAAGTTCGAATTTCATCAAAGATTCTGAGTTCGTAAGGAGTGCATCAGAATCAAGCTCAAGAGAGACAACAACCAAGAATTAATGGGAAGGGAGGAATCCGTTGAAAGCTGCGAAGTGATAGTTGAGATCCCTTCGGAAGGAATTGGGATCACGAACAACTGTTAGATCTCAAAAAGGCGTGGGGAGGTTACCCCTTGAATTCCTTCGAACTTTGTATGTTCGAAAGTTTCCATTTGAGAGGGAATTAAATATTTCAAAGTTACAGAACTTGAAGGCCACCTGGATTGTAGATCCACCTAGAGGGAGTGAGATCGTCCTAGACCGTCGGATTTGGGAAAAGGTTCATGGTTTTTAGCCCTGAGTTCTTTCAGGGATTCATGGATTGGAGGGTTCGGAGTATCGAGGAGTCAATAATCCTGAAGTGCAAAGCTGCAAAGTGTGAAGAGATCACCGCCGTTGGTTATCGGAAGGGGTGTGAACTGTAGATATGGTTCTGAGTAACTCCACTGGTTCATAGTTTGCATGGAAAGAGGCCAACTACTCGCAAGACAGCCGAAGCCCAAAGTTGTGAAGCACTAGGAGGCTTAGCCCCAAACCATAGCTTGAGGTCGTGTGAAGGAGGTGGACTAGAAGGAAGGATCTAGCTGCAATAAACACAGAGTTTTCTAAGAACTAAGGAAGGGGCCTTCAGGTTCCATAGGACCTATGCTTAAGGTGAATAAGGGCTTGTGTTAATTCAATTCGGGGCCACCAAGGTCTCGAGGAGCTAATCCTGCTCAAAGAATTGAACGATACTAGACTGGGAGGTCGAGAAGCCCCGAGAAGAGAAGGGGGGGGTATGTGACAAGTGGTATCAAAGCCTAAAATAACTCAAAGTTGTACTCTGTGTGTGAGAACTAGTCAACACAATGCCACCAAGGAGACGCGTAGAGCCGCCGGTATCCAATCGAGTTGTCGAAATGGAAATGAGGGAGATGCGTGCAAGGTTGGAAGTGATGGAAGCAATGCAAAGAAGACCACCTAATGCTTGGGACATCCGTGAGGAAGAAGGTGAAGAGACAGAGGTTGAAGAAGCTGCAGGGGAATATTCTCCCAAAGAACGCTTACTAAAAGATGTTTTGAAGTTGGGAGCTAGAGAAAAGCTAGACATCCCAATGTATGAAGACTATTTGGATGCTGAACAGATGTTGGACTGGATAAAGTCCATGGAAAAGTATTTCGACTATGAAGATGTCGACGAGGAAAAGAAGGTGAGACATGCTGTCACCAGACTTAAAGGACATGCAACACTATGGTGGGATGAACTGCAGGCTGATAGGAGGAGCAAAGGAAAACATAAGATAAAGAGTTGGGATAGAATGGTAGCCAAGATGAAGGCTAAGTTCATGCCCAAGGATTATCAGATAAATCTGTTCAGAATAATGTAGAACCTGAGACAGAAGGGAATGGCAGTAAAGGAGTACATAGAAGAGTTTTACAAGTTAAACATAAGGACTGGACAGAGGGAGAGAGATGAAGAGAATTTTTTTAGGTACATAGATGGCCTGCGATATGATATCTATGATGAAATCAACATGATGTCGGTGAGAACAATAGAGGAGGCATATCAATATGCACTGAAAGAAGAGGAGAAGTTGGCCAGAAAAAAAAAATCCAACAAGACAGGGGTAGAAGCTCGAGCCGAGGTAAAGGAGTTTCCCATGATAAGGCACAAAATCCCTAGGGCGAGGAGGATAAAACCAAAAGTCACTCAGAAAGAGGAAGAATCTCTAGAGGGAGACAACCTGGTGGAAGAAATTCTTTTTCCAGAGGAATAGCAAGAAGCAGAGGAGGAGAGATAATATGTTATACCTATGGAAAGCCAGGACAAAAGTCTTGGGAATGTCCCGAGAGAAATAAATAAAGAGGAGGTGAAGCTCACATTTCAGAATCACAGAAAATGAATGTTGAATCGAAAGGTGCAGAAGATGGAAAATATTTGATGTTGAGGAAGGTTCTCTTGAATCCAAAACCAAAAGTTGAAAATCTAATGCAGAGGATCAGTTTGTTCAGGACAACTTGAAAGACTAAAGACATAGTATGCAAGGTGATAATTGACAGTTGTAGCACTGACAATATAGTATCCATATAGATGGTGGAGAAATTGGAGTTGGAGACAATTGCACATCCGAATCCATACAAGGTCTCATGGTTGCAAAAAGGACATCAGGTAATGGTAACTAAACAATGCCTTGTTGAATTTAAAATAGGTGGATATAGAGATGAGATTCTGTGTGATGTAATTCCCATGGATGTATGTCATGTTTTGTTGGGAAGACCATGGCATTTTGACAGGAATGTCATTCATGATGGGAGAAAAAAATACTTACACTTTGGAAAAGAATGGTAGGACACACATGTTGTTGCCAATAGAGGAGAAGAGAGTGAAGGAAGAATCCATCACAAGCATACTTCTCATGAGTGGGAAGGAACTCCTGAGTGGAGTTAAGAAGGAATAGGAGATGCAATTTGCTGTGTTGAGGAAACCCAAAGTTGTCCTTACAAGTAATTCTATGGATGATTTTCCTGAAGAAGTTCAGGAACTATTGGATAATTTCACCGACATAGTAGTGGGTGAGTTGCCTAACTCATTTTTACCTATCAGAAGTATCAACCATCATATTGACTCGATACCCTGAGAAAGTATACCGAACAAAGAAACATACAGATTGACACCTCAAGAGAATGAGGAGGTAAAGAAGCAAGTCCAGGAATTATTAGACAAGGGTTTGGTCAGCGAAAGCTTGAGTCCATGCACAGTACCAACTGTGTTGATTCCAAAGAAGGATGGAGGATGGAGAATGTGTACAGACTCAAGGGCCATAGACAAGATCACCATCAGGTATAGATTTCCTTTTCCTAGGATGGATGACTTAATGGATTGCTTAAGTGGAGCAAGGTTTTTTTCAAAAATAGATCTGAAAACTGGATATCACCAGATAAGAATGAGAGAAGGTGATGAGTGGAAGACAACCTTTAATACAAACAGAGGGATGTATGAGTGGCTTGTTATTCCATCTGGATTAACAAATGCCCCAAGTACTTTTATGAGACCGATGAATGAAGTATTGAAGGATTTCATTGGTAAGTTTGTGGTTGTGTATCTGTGTGATATACTCATCTTTAGTAAAACTGAAGAAGAGAATTTGAGACATATGACATTGGTAATGAAGAGACTACATCATGAGAAGTTGTTGATAAATCTGAGGAAGTTCTCTTTTATGAAGACACAACTCGATTACTTGGGTTTTGCGATCTCTTCAAATGAATTTAAGATGGATCCTGAGAAGGTCAGAGCAATCAAAGAATGGCCATCACCAAAGAGTATGTTTGAAGTGAGAAGCTTCCATGGATTAGCAAGTTTCTATAGGAAGTTCATTAGAAATTTCAGTGGAATTTGTGCACCAATGATGGATACAGTGAAATAGAGACACAATTATTTTAAATCGACACAAGAAGATGAGAAGAGTTTCAATATATTGAAGGAGAAGATAACAGAGCAACCAATTATGGTCTTGCTGAATTTTGGGAAAACATTTCAAGTAAGGTGTGATGCAAGTGGAGTTGCAATTGGAGCAATCTTGAGCCAAGACAATAGGCCTGTTGCATATTTCTGAGAAGATGAATGAGACTAAGGGAAAGTACTCCACATATGACAAAGAATTTTATGCCATAATTCAAGCCTTGAAGAAATGGAGGCACTACCTTGTTCCAAAGGAATTTGTCTTGTATAGCAATAATCAAGCTTTACAATTCATAACCAGATAAGAGAAGTTAAACCAGAGACATGCTAAGTGGATAGATTTTATGAAAAATTTCACTTTTGTCATTAAACATATTTATGGTAATGCTAACAAGGTTGTTGATGCGTTGAGCAGGAGATGTCTGATTCTACAGGAATTTCAGGTCAAGACCTTACAGTTTGAACACATTAAGGATATGTATTGTGATGATCTAGATTTTAAGGAAGCATATGAAGCATGTGCAAACCCTGTGTTCAGAGAGAGAAGCCAGTGGACAAAGTACATGATTCAATATGGATTGATGTTTTAAGGTTTCCAATTGTGTACACCAAGTTGCTCGATGAGGGAAAATTTGCTGAAGGAAAAACACAGTGGAGGTCTAGAAGGACATTTCGGCCATGACAAGACGTTTGCACAATTGAACGGATCATACTATTGGTCGGGTATGAGAGCAGAGGTGAAAATGTTTGTGAAAAAATGTAAGATTTTCCAATATGCAAAAGGAAAGAAACATAACACTGGATTGTATCAGCCATTTCCTATTCCAGATAGACCTTGGGATGCAATAAGCCTGGATTTTTTGTTGGGATTACCAAAAACCCAGACAGGAAGTGATTCCATATATGTTGTGGTGGATAGATTTTCAAAGATGGCACACTTTATCCCATGCCAAAAGACTAGTGATGCAACACATGTTGCAGATTTGTTTTTCAAGAAAGTTGCGAGACTTCATGGATTGCTCAGGAGCATTTGTTGGTCATTTCTGGAGAACATTATGGAAGAAAGTGGGGACACAAATTTCTTTTAGTTCAACATATCACCCTTAGACAGATGGATAGACTGAGGTGGTAAGTAGGAGTTTAGGAAATTTGCTGAGGAGTTTGGTCACTGAACATCATAGCCAGTGGCATCAAATTATGTCACAAGCATAGTTTGCATATAATAATTCACCAAACAGAAGTATAGGAAAGAGCCCATTCCATATAGTCTATGGTATGATACCAAGAGGGGTATCATAGTTGAGAGACATGGAGTAGAGTGAATTCAGAAGTGCTGGAGCAGAAGAATTCACTGCAAAAATGAAAAAGCTTCATGATCAGATCAAGGAGCAGTTGCAAAACAACAATGCAGAGTAAAAACACAAAGTTGATTAACACAGAAGAGAACTTCAATTTAAAGTAGGAGATCAAGTTTTAGCACACTTAAGGAAGGACAAGTTCCCAAGAGGAACATATAACAAGATGAAGTTGAAGAATATTGGACCATGCAAGGTCCTAAGAAAATTTGGTAACAATTCTTATGATCTAGAGATGCCAGAGGATGTGGGAATATCATCCATATTCAACGTTTCAGACCTATATCGTTATAGGGAAGATGACACAGAGAGATCAAAAGATCAAGAGAATATTCAGTGGGAGAAGCAGATGCCTGTAGCACAAAAGCCACAGATGGAGAATATGGTTGATCAGAGGATTGACAAGAAGACCAGGAGGAATACCTACTTTGAATATTTGGTCAAGTGGAAGGGACACCCGATAGAAGATGCTAGCTGGGTAAGTGAAGCTGATGTCCAGAAGCATGGAAAGTCAGTGCAAGAGCTCATGGAAAAGAATCAATGATTTTTTCTGCCTAGAGGAGTATGATGCAGGAGCATCATCATCAAAGCCATATGGGATGACAATTCAGTGCTTAGCACTCCTTTTGAGTAAAATTTTAAATTTTGAAAGATGGTGTATCTCAGAGAACTTTTGAGTAAAAGATGAATAAGAGAAGTTAATGGAAATTAGAGGTTGAACGATCGCGTCGAAACCAGAAAAGATCAGATCGTCCTTTAGATAATTGATTTTTGCGTGAATCTGAAGAATCTCCTTAAATTGTCCGTCACAAACATTTATGTAATAGGACTTAAGTAGCTGTAGAATTTAATTTTGATCAGGTAGGTAGTTGGAGGAAACACGAGAGGACCTCTTGTATAAGTAGGTGTATTGTATACCTGAATAAGGTTATCTGTAGAGTAGGAGATAGTTGTTACTGAATGTAAGTCATTTTCAGGATGTAACCATTTTTACTTTTGAATGACTATAATAGAGGGATATTGAGTCAATGCATGATGGCACTATTGTTTACATTTTCCTGGTTATTTTCTATTTTCATGAATGAATGAGTTATGTTATTGAAAGTATGAGATTGTGAAGAATTGGAATAAGTCTCAATTGTTTCTCTTCATTGCGTTTATGCAAGGTGAGCATATAGTCTGCAAGGAGTGCATAGACATAGTCTATTTCGATTCAAAATCTTAGAAGAGATAGCATGAAACTTCCATTTGCAAAGAGTGCAAAGAGAATGCTGCAAGGTGTGCACAACCACCCACAATAAGCTAAGTATTGCGTAAGAATATGTTGCAAGGAGTGCACAGATTCGAAGTTTGAATAAGTGTCAAAATAACCCTCAGAGGAGTGAAAGGGTTCGAGAAGTGAAGCTCATAAGAGATAACGGGGAGCTTAGGCCGAGTGTTGCAAGGAGAGCACATGGACAAGAATTGATTAAGTGTCAAAAATGAGACTGCGAAACGCAAGGAGTGCATAGGGAGATTTCTTTTGTAGAAATCATTAAGTCCGAATTTTTTCAGAGATTCCGAGTTTGCAAGGAGTGCATCAGAATCAAGCTCAGGAGAGAAAATGACCAAGAATTAACGAGAATGGAGGAATCCATTGAAAGCTACAAAGTGAAGGTTGAGATCCATTTGGAAGGAATCAGGATCACGAACAACCGTTAGATCTCAAAAAGGCGTGGGGATGCTACCCCTTGAAGTCCTTCGGACTTTGCATGTTCGGAAGTTTCCGTTTGAGAGGGAAGAAAATATTTCGAAGTTACGGAACCTGAAGTCCATATGGACTGTAGATCTGCCTAGAGGGAGTGAGATCGTCCGAGACCATCGGATCTGGGAAAAGTTTTGTGGTTGTTAGTTGTGAGTTTTTTTGGGGATTCATGAATCAGAGGGTTTGGAGTATCGAGGAGTCAATAATCCCGAAGTTGCGAAGAGATCACCGCTGTTGGTTATCAGAAGGGGTGTGAACCGTAGATCTGGATCCGAGTAACTCCACTAGTTCGGAGTTCGTGTGCAAACTACTCACAAGATAGCCGAAGCCTGAAGTTGCGAAGCACTAGGAGGATTAGCCCCAGACCATAGCTCGAGGTTGTGTGAAGGAGGGGGAATAGTGGGAAGGAGCTAGTTTCCAGAAACGCAGAGTTCGCTAAGCGCTAAGGAAGGGGCACGCAGGTTCCATAAGACCTGCGCTTAAGGTGAATAAGGGTTTGTGTTAATTAAATTCAGGGCCACCAAGGTCTCGAGGATCTAATCCTGCTCAAAGAATTGAACGATCCTAGACTGGGAGGTCAAGCATCCCCGATAAGAGAAGGGGGGGGTCTACGTCAGAAGTGTTGGTTTATCTTTTCAATGTAACATTCCTAGTGGTTTTGGGGCTTCCCCTAGTCATCCTAGGGGAAGTAATATGTTAGGAAGGTTTAAATTCCCATGGGTTAGCACACCTTTCCCTAGGGGCACCCAACACGTCCCTTGTGGGTAAATTTCAATAATGGGGAGGCTTTCCCTTTATTAATACCTCTGGTCCCGGGGGTTCTTCCCTGGGGCTAGTTTTGGGAACACATTTCCTTTAGGGTCTACACCTACCCCTAGGGGAAATCCCCTTAGGAGAATGCCTAGTCCAGGGAGAAGTAATGCTCCTGGAAGTGCCACCATCCCTAGGGGAATTTATTCTTCTGGAACACCACGACTCTCTAACAACACCAACATAGAGGGACCACAAGGTTCATTTGGGACTTCAGGAACATCATCATCTTCCCATCATTCATTTTCTCATATGGCGTTGGCTTTCCTTGTAACATTAGACTTGCCTGATTTGTCGTGTTTGAAAAATGACCTTATTTCCATAACCCTTCATGGCCGGTCATGCATGAAAATCTACCATCATACATGCCCAAATTTGATGGCAAGCCAGGAGAAGACCCCTTCACGCACATCATGACATATCACTTGTGGTACTTGTTGACGTCGAGGGACTAGAGTCCCCAACACCAATATTTAAACCTCTCGTAGGGCTAGGGGGGAAGAGACGTGAATGTCACCCTAGGCTTAGAGCCCCAACAAGAAAACACATTGAAGTCCAGACTAAATTTCCCCTAACCTACAGTCCAAGCGTGAATCCCTTTTCCTTGTAATTTCAATTTTTAGTAATATTTGATTTTTATGTAATTTATAATTTTTATGCTTTATGTGTGATTTTATACATTTGTAATAACAAAATTAAATCCTAAAAGAGTTTAAACAACTAAAGATAATGCTACCAATAAGATTAAAAATGAAAATGTTTTCTTTTATATTTATTTTAGCCAAAAGTAACTAAAGAAAAACTAACTAGAAATTAGGAAAAATTAATATTAAAGTTATTAATTAGAAAAGTAATTTATTAAACAAGAAATTGATTTAATAACTACCAAAAATTAATTATAAAACAATGTAAATGATTGGTATTTTAACCTTTTTTTCTTAGTTAAAACAAGATAAATTACCAAAAAAAAACTAAACAAATGAATAAAGGATAACAAAAGCTTATACCTAAAAATAAAATGAGATGAACTTATATACATCATGTTACCATAGTCATAGTTCATTATTTTTTTTTTTTGATTTTTTTTTTGATTTTATATATATAT
>ML782107.1:773304-796695 GCA_009831015.1 Picea engelmannii | reverse complement strand
TATATATATATATATATATATATATATATATATATATATATATATATATATATATATATAATTTTTATTTTTGAATTTTGAATTTAAGGTATTGAATTAATAAAGATGGAGAAAACTAAGATTTAACAGAAAACAAATAAAAAATAAATTTAGAGCGTAAAGGATTTTGATCTATAATTAAAATTTCTCCCCATACAATTCTTGGAGTTTCAAGATTTACAAATATTTGCGTGGGCTTGGGTTAGGTATATGGTCTTTATCCATTCTAGAACAAGGTTACAATAGAAATACCAAGAGAGAAAGAAAAAAGAAAGCTGAGCCAAAATGGGATGGAGAGATGGCGGTGATAACACAAGGCGAGGACTTAGACATTAGAAACTGATTAGCGCTGAAATGAAATCAGGCTTAAATACAACATACTAACAAGAAATCCTTTCTCCTTATAAAATCTAGCAAAGCTCATCCTTGCATTGTCCATTCATTTCCTCACAAAACTTCTTGATGCCAACAATCCCTTCAATCCTTGCTGAAAGTAGATAATGGATGATGAATTAAAAAGAAAAATCTCACTGCTCTCCAAGCATACCTCTCAAATTTCTCTCTCCTAAAAATACCCCCTAGAGTTGGCTGTAGGATGCCTCTTTTATATTATTTGATGATCATTTTGAGTGGTTAAGGTCATTCCCAACTGAAGCGAGCCGGTGAACCATCTTGAAGTAATAATAAAAAAAACAAAAAAATTGTTTTAAGATTTTTTTTCTCCACTTGTCATTTTTGTTTGCACCTTCCTCATAACTTCGACCTTATGTTGAATAAGAAATGCGCTACAGGTTTTACTCTTATAAAATTTCCATCAAATATTCCATGACAAGCTTCTCAATTGGATCGTTACTGATATCTACGCAAGTCAGAATGTTCATCGAGGATAAGTCTGGTAATGGGCCTTCCAATTGATTGTGTGATAGACGCATTTGATCTGCTTGCAGTGCCCTCATGGTGGTAGTATTTTTACTAATTATTAATCATGTGATTCCACAACATAGTAGACCAACAAAGGAAGAAAAGAAATGCGGTCAAGGACACGACCATCTTAAAGAAGGAGTTTCCAATCCAATCCATCCACGCTCGAAAATGAATCGGAATTGGATTATTTGACACCACTGCCACTTCAAAAAGAATTCCAACTTTCCGATGATCTGATATGGAAGGATTTATGAAATGGCTGTAGTTGATACTAAATGGAGATTTATCTCCTGCACCAGTTGATTGCTGCTGACGATTGATCGACATACTAAATGACCAGTCACTCTCCACAAGACCTGCATATAACTCCATTCTTCTTTTATATGTAATTCCTCTCATAATTTCTCAATCACCTGCCTGACTTGCTTCCCCATGGCACACTGGTATGTATTCCTAGGTGATTGGTGGTGGTGTGGGAAAGGAATAAGTCCAACACAAACACTTGGAATAGTGAAAAGCTCAATCTCTATATGAGTAGAGGAAGGTGTTTCTTCCCCTTCATAGAGTGCAACCAATGTATTGTTTTCCTCATCAACATCGAGATATTCCACCAAACCCTCGCTCAGGAAATCGTCAAATGTTCAAAATCCATCCTTCAATTCTTTCATGTGATGTTCCTTTATTCTAGAAACACCTTTGTCAACAATCACCAATGGTCAAAAAACATGACCACCATCTGAAGCAACATACACACAATGTTGTTTTACATTCACAAATACACTCATAAACTCTCCAATTTTACCTGCACGTCGTAGCTTCCTTAGAGAATGAACTGTTATTTCCATTCCCATTACAAGAACAACTTGTATTTGAACAACCCATTCACTTAACATATTGATAAATTCAGCTAGCATGGAGCAGTGACAACGCTTTACATCCTCAATTACAATGACAATAAGATCCTTCCTATTAACTGGCTCATGATGACAAGATGCCAAAATTTCCACATCTGGTGTATCAGGGATGATCTTAACCATCTGTAACAGTAAGCTGCGAACACAACCTCCAAGGCCAACCTTTAACAAAATTTATTGTGGTATCAAGTTAGTAACATGGAAATTATGGCATTTCATATATGAACCAAGCTCTCTAAAATTACTTCGATCATCTACAAACTCCACATTCCTGATAAATAACAAAGCAGTAGCGAGCTGCTTGACAACATGGGAATTTGGCATTATATTTGTGCTTTTATCATCCAGAGAATAGTGCAACTTAGATCGCAGATCAACAGAGTGTGAGTTGTGGATCCAACGACCGATTTCTTCAAATGTAGGGATGTCTACCTCCAAAAGGACATCCTTGATAAATTTCACTAAGAACAACCAATATTTAACGAGAATAAGAGAAACTTTATTCTATTTCGTCTTGGGAACATAACTCCAAAAACCACCCTTACATCATAATAATGGAGAGAGATACGAGATGATTTTGTAAAATGAGACATGTAATTAAAAAGGAAGTAGTGTGTTGGGTCTATTTCGTGATGGTAGGGAACATAGACTAATCCATAATCCATATTTAAAGATAAAGTCAAAACCCAAACTTATTTATTTTGAATAATGAAGTTTTCATGTGGAAAGGAACTTGGTAAATATGGTATGATATAATGATAAGTTTATTGCTTTTCAAATGGGGTGGGAAAGACCAAAACCATAATCTTGTGTATGAGGCCATGACTAAAATATTGGAGAAAGATATGGGAAAAAAGTGAGAAGGTGGTAGGGTAATGATATAGTAATATATATATATATTTTTTTTTTCATTTTTGGCATCATAATCAAAAGGCATCTTGGTACTACTTTCATGTCATAATTAAATGTTGGAAGATGAATGGGATACATTTTTAAAAGGTGGGTCATGCAAGTAAGTAACATGGTGGGTTTATGAACCTTAGATAGTTGATACACTATTTTTTTATTAGAGAAAGGTCATGGTAATAAGGTGAAGTATAGGGTAATAATATGAGAAATACGATCCAAATTTACAATAATTCAAGAGTCTCAACAACTTGATCAAGTACCATATCATCTTTACCAAATGCACCTATGTCCATCTCGGGGCATGTAACTTATGCAATTTCAAAACTGATCGACCATCATGTTTGTCCATTATAAACTTCTCTTTATAATCACAAACATTCTTGAATGGTGAAGAAATTGACGATATCATCGAGCCATCAAGGATCTGACTAGATGGTGAAATTTTAAATATATGGAAGCAACTCGACGAGCTTGCGCAAGATTTCAAATAAGTGTCATTGACCAAAATGTTCGTCAACAATGCTCATCCAATTCTTTGATGGATTATAGTGTGACATTACGTCTTTTACAAATATCCCTGACCGGAAGTGCCACAAAATGGTACATTGACTTATAAGGAGATTCATGCATTGTTGCACTAGATTCATCCAACTCTTATGTCTCGTTGCCAAGTCACCATCGTGTCATGCTATATGCTCAAGGGAAGTTTAAGCTTGACTTGGCCATCTGTTATTTTGTTGACTTTCTACACCGACCATCTTTGTATTAGTTGTATTTGGTGATACTCTCTCTTCTCATCATCTCTAGGTGTTGATGTTTTGGTAGATGTGGGAGGTATTAACCTCCAAGTGTAACCTTGGTACTTAGAATAGAATATTCTATAAGGGAACCATTAAATAGATGTGTGGAAAATCTAGAAGAGAAGTCAGCCCAAGGAGAATAATAATAAAGAAATAGAAAACTCCAGAAAGAGAAGTCGACCATGATAGAAAAAGTCAAAGTAAATTATATTTGCCAGAAAAGACAGGTAGGCCTTGTGGGAAAAGTTCATTGGTAGAATAAGTATAAATAAGGTGATGCCTTAGCTCATTTACACACTCACACACTCTCACTCAGTAGAAGGAGGGTGCAATTTTGAGGATAAACAACTGCAAAAGGAGGTGCAAGACTGGAGAGGGTGGTGCAACAGTTGCCGTGGTGTAATCTCAGTATTTATGGTATCTCTCTTGTGTGCTTCTCTTGGTAAAGGTACACTTATATTAATAGAGGTACATTCTCTTGATAGTGTGTTGCTGCTACAACAATAGTGTTTCTGGTTAGGGTTTGTCTGTTGGTTCTAGTGTGGACTTGTCAGAATCATTCTAGCTAAGAAAAGGTTACTGTGCTCAGGCGTGGATGATCAGAATCTGGACCAAGGGTCAAAAATTTGCTCAATTTTCAAAGTGCTCAGATTGCGACGAAAACGGTGCCATTGTTTCCGTCTCGTCTTCCTGATTCCGGCACTATATTTACTTTCGCAAACGGAGTCCGTATGGAGAAGATATCGCGATCTGTTCGCCGAGCCAAACAGGAAAAAATTTGACGCTGACTGTACTTGTCCGTACAGTCCGTACAGTACACGTGGCAGGACCGTACACCATACGTGGCATGTCTGTACAGGACACGTGGAAGCTCCTGAGCATGACACGTGTCATGCATTTTGGCACTTTCAGCGTACGGTTGGACCAATTGGGAGGTGACACGTGTCACCACTGGGAGGGTGACACGTGGCACATGATGACGTCAACATCCTGCGTGTCGGCTGACGCAGCATGTGACTGGATCGTACGATGAATACGTGGCAATCGCTGATTGGTTGATTTTGGTCGAGTTAGATTGTGACACGTGGCATTATGGTGGACGAATGAAAGGGTGCCACGTGGCCCAATCATGGGCCGCCACGTGGCACCCCAAAATTGGCATTTTTGTTGGTATTAAAAGTTTTTGGAGGCCGCGGGGTTCGACCCCCGGACCTCCCCTCCGGTGAACGGTTTAGCATAATCCACCGACCGCTAGGCCACGTGTTGGCTTTTGAAAAGTTTTTGTGTTTAAAATTATTTGAATTCATATATGGTTGTAAACGGCGGGGGGTCGGGCCGGGGCTAGCCCCGACCCCCGGTTCCATTGCCAACCGATATGACTCTGGATGTTACAAATTAAATCGCACGTTTTAACATTACAACCCACGGGGTAAAACATTATATTATATGCACAGTCTGTGTGTAATTTCGCGCGGGGGTTTACAACATAGCCACCACACGGTTACATTTGCCATAACATTTGACCGCCAATGTGACATTAAACACGGAGTTTGGGCTTAAGCCCCGGTCACATTTGCAATCACATGACCACATATATATTTTGGAGCGCGGGATTTAGTTATGAGTTTAATTTATATGACCATGTAAATGTATATGCGCGGGGGACCCAAAGTTTGTGCATTATATTTGTTATATATTTATATTGGTATGCGTGGGGTTTGAAACCACGACCCACGTGGTAATTGTGGCGCGGATTTAAGTTGTTGTATTCATTTTGGTTTTCAAACAGCTATGCCACCGCACACCCGACGTGTCAAGCCCACATTTAACAACAGAACATGTGCCTATTATAGCACTGGGACGTGGCCACATGGCCCCCCCATGCGCCCAACACCTCCGAGTTGGGGGGCCTTAGTTTCTCTAACGGTGCGACAAATTAGCGTGTTTTGTGGAGAGGTGCGCGTGTGCTGGGTTTAGGCACCGAAAACGCTCAGAGGCTAGGTTCACTTTCCAGAGGGGCGAAATGGCGAACAGGAGACAACAAGCCTGAAGGGGAAAAATGGCAGAGGGCATAAATTTTTGAGTTTTTGACCAAATCAGGTGCTGTAAAAGCCCAGCTAGGGTTTTTTGGACGTTCTGAGTCCATTGGTGATGTTTTCACAGGCATTTGAAGACTCCTTATGCATGTTTTTAACCATTGAAGCTTGAGGAAGCTCTAGGGAGCCTTAAAGCCCTCATTGTTTGAGGCATTGCTCAGATGAGCCCATGTCCCTTTTCTGAGACTGAATAGTCATTTTCGACTGATTATTGTGCTCTGAAAACATTGGGATAGGTTTCAGATCCATTGGAGGACTTCTACAGGTATTTTTTCTCCATTGAAGCTCAGGGAAGCTTGAAGGCCACATGTAGAAGAGGTCATTGCTGGATGAGACAAGATCCATTTGCAGAGTTCTAATAGTCAAATTTGGGGTTTTTATGTATTTTGAATCCAATGGTACAGTCTGTAAATCCATTGGAGTTGAGAAGCAGCTTGTAAAGAGCATTTGACAAACTAATCCCAAAGAGCCAAGTCCCTTGAAGGAGGCTCAAGGAGATGTAGCCCAGAGAGGGGTGAACTCCTTTATCATCTTGCTATTGTTGTGAGTTTGCTGTGTTATTTGCTGCACTTTACATTGCTATATATTGGTTTATAACACATAATTAATCTTTTAAAAGAACATTCCTCACACATGCACATTGCAAAGAAGAAGCATAAACTAAACACATAAACCCTCTTGCACATTTTTAAACACATGAAGCAAGGTCCTGTTAAGGTTTATTTTATTGAGGTAGAGGGTGCTTGCAAAGCAGAACAAGTCAGCCTTCTATTTTCAGATCAGTGGAATATGTGAATGCCTATGGTTGGGTGACAATGATGTGACATAGTCTATGGTTAAATGAGCATAACAAAATTTTAACATGGTTTTAGAGCTAGTTTCCTTCGTAACAGTCTAACCGTTGGAAGGAAGATCCTCAATTTCCCTCATTGTCAAGCTCGTTGAGCACTTAATGAACCCACTATGAAGGTTTCCTAAGTATGGAGAATATTTTCCCCAGATCAGATCTACAATATGCTGAAGTTGCAGTTGCAGTTGCAGTTTCATTTGTAGTACTAGTGGAAGTTGAAATGCCAGTTACTTCGTTCCAATTGCTTTGTGTCAGTTTCTTCGCGCTAGCCGCTTCATGCTAGTTACTTCATGCTAGTTTCTTCATGCCAATTGCATCACCAGTTTCATTGCTAGTTGCTGCACTAGTTTCAGTGCCAATTGCAACACCAGTTGCAGTTCCAGTTGCAACACCAATTGCAGTACCAGTTGCAGTTCCTCTAGTCCAGTGAATTTTCTGACAACTCGTTGAAAGGATGCTAAAATTATTCTTTCCCTAGATAATCTCGCTATCCATTCTTCTAACAATTAGGGTTTCTAGTTTTGCAATATCATCAAAACCTAACCCAAATTCGCTGGGCACTTTCAATGAAGAGTCGGGCCTAATTTTTTTGTTATCCTAGTGTGCCCTACCCTAGCGCATCTCCAACGATCTTCAGATTGCAAGTTGGAGCACTTTAAAATTTTTGGGTTCTTCATTACTTACTGCTGTTGCTGGCTGGTGCCGTTGCCTACTGTTGTTTTCCGTTGCTGCCAGATGTATGTACTTGTATATGTTTAAACTGTATCACTATCTTGAGGGTGTTTGTAGGAGAAGGGATATTTTGTCCAAGCAACATAGCATATCCAGAGGGATCTAAGATCCATCAAATTCAGAGGAACAATACACTCCAGGTTTGATTGTTTTGATATGCCTCTAGATGTTATGGAATTATTGTGATCTTTTTAACATCTAAGTTTATTTTTGATCTATTGAAGTTATGATTATTCTGGACAAAGTTAAAGTTATAAGTTAACTTTAGTCAAAGTGTTGGATAGATTGAGGTTGATATTTTAGAGTTTAATTGCATAATATTCTCTAACTCAAATTTCTATGAAGAAAACATATTGTCTTAGTACATGGGACGGGTTGGAGAGAATACTTGTCATCTTGAGTGAAGAAGACTTGGAAGAAAAGAAACAACACTCATTCTCAAAGATAAGACTCCAGTTTCCAGGTTTGATTGATTAAATTGATAAGTTTCCAAATTGGACATATCAAGTTTGATAATTGGTACATTACAAGAAAAACACTATAGTTGTGACAACATTCTTTGAAAGGTTCTATTACTGCTAGGTACAATGAATACTTGGTAGCATGTGAGTACTATTGATATTACTTATTTGAAAGATGAACTAACATCTCCTTTAGGAGACACTTCTTGTTTTGCTTCTAGGCAGGTCACCTTGGTAATGCTATGATGAGTACCGTGAAATTGTATTTTATTCTTGTCAACATAGATATGTTCTTATGAAAATTCTATTATATTGGAAATACTTTTGCTCTTGTTGCTCTTGTCTTGGGAAGGTTACCTTGGAGGGATGATTGGTCACAACAGTGGAAGAGTGTTGTTCCTATTTCTTATTGTTGAATTTTTATTTTGGATCTTGTTCCAGGCATGTCACAAGTGATAGCTATGAGAAGGAGCTATTGTGATGATTGTTCTCATTATTGTTTTTTATTATTATTATAAGAATATTATTCTTGTATATTGTTTTCCCTTGTTGTTGGTCTTGTTTCAGGCAGGTCACAGGTGATAAATATGGGGAGAGATATATTGACGGTTGCAGGAGGAAACATATTAGATGGTATCTACTTGGAGACATGGAGCAAACTATCCATATAAGAAGTTGTATACAGGACCGTATGCATCCATGTACCGAAGAAAAATAGGATGAAGTTAAAACCTTATGGAAAGAAGGGTACTCTTTCAAGATACAAAGTATCTCATATGGAGATTGATTGTAAGGATAAAAGGCTCCAAAGATGATCGAACATATCCCTTCAGTGCAGAGTTAATAGAGCCAAAAGTGCCTACCCATAATTTTTGTAGTAACCAAGAAAATACCAACATGGTCCCATGACACTTTGCAGGATGAATATATATATGTCATTGATGAGCCATATCATGAGAAGGAACATATGGATCCACTAGTGGTGAGGCAGGTGACCACACTAAGTGCTAACTTAGAAGGAGCTGGAATTAAGGAGAAGTTAGCCATCATGATTCAGTAGGAAGGAACAACCTCCCCCAGACCATTCATATGAGATTATACTTTAGAAGAGATCATCACATATAGAGGGAGCAGATGGCTCCAGAGATTATATATATTTAGATGGAGTTAAGATTTAGAGGGAGCATGAAGACTCAAAGTGAGCTTGATCTCAAAGAGAGTCATTGGCTTAGAGACTTTTCATCCTCATATTCATATGGGAGAGAGATATGTCTTCCAGGACTAACAGACAAGTGCCATAAGTGAGGAGGCTAGATCGAAGCTTTAGAGGTTTCGAGGAGATATGAGACCTCCTTAGAAGATTCCCTTGTTTCAGTAACATATGAGAAATCTAGTCAGAAGGACTGGGATATGGATTTTTCCTTGGTTTCGAGACCAGAATGGAAGTCAATGGTGACTTCCAAGTTGATATACAAGATCAATCATGTTGCAAATAACAATATAGAGATGTAGAAAGCTTGATTTGTGGCCAAAAGATTCTCCCAGCAAGAGGGAGAATATTATGACGAGACACTTTCTCCAATAGCCAGAAGAAGTTTACATAGAGAAACCACAAGATACATGAGAAGGAGTCTCATGTATGTAGATTGAAGAAAGATTTGTACGGGCTTAAGCAGGCACCTAGGGCATGATATGTCAAACAATTATTTTGATGATCCTGGGATTGGCTTCCTACATTGATAGTGATGAATCTGAAGAGACAATGGATGCCACCATGGATATATAGATGATTGGTTCATTAATGAACACAAGGCCAGATATATGTTTTGCGGTGAACACATTGAGTCAGCATATGGTTGTTTCGAGACGTGTTTACTTGATTGCAAAAAAACATGTGATGAGGTACCTAAAAGGTACAATTGACTATGGACTCAGATATGTTTTGGATCATGAGATAATCCTACAGGGCTATATTGATCCATATTGGGCTGGTAGTATCACATACCAGAAGATTACATCTGGATGTTGCTTCAGTATTGGGATCAACTATGATCTCATGGTTTAGTAGGAAGAAAACTAGTGTGGTGCTTAGTACAACTGAGGCAGAGTATATAGTAGCATGTTCAACTAGCTATGAAGCAGTGTGACTTCAGAAATTGCTTGTAGGATTATTTGATCTCGAGTTAGAGGCGACTTGTATCTGATGTGACAACCAGAGTTGTGTGAAGTTTTTGGAGAACCTGGTGTTTCATGACAAGTCCAAGCATATTGATATCATGTACCATTATATCAGAGATACTGTGAATAAGGGAGCAATGAAGATCCAATATGTCGCTACAGATGAGCATATAGTAGATGTGTTGATCAAGCCGTTTTCAAGGGTGAAGTTTGAATACTTCAGGGACAAGTTTGGTGTGGTCAGGAAGGACATACCCTTGTGATAGGTTATGATGTGTTAAAAATGTGACTTTAGATAGCGGCATGGTTGTCATGATCGGGCACTGACTACAACACCAATTAGGATTATGTGTACACAGATCCTTCATGGAGAGCATGTTTTCCTAGATGTAGAGGCCCAACCAGTTTGTGTGGTTGGAGGCTTCACGTAGATCCTTCAAGGAGGGGGTGCCTACGGGACATCCTAGAGGGACAACCTAGTGTGTTGGATGTTTTCTACTCTAGTGAAATAGTATGGTACATAGGTACTCCAGTGAAATAGTCTGGTAGATTTATTCTCTAGTGAAACAGTTTGGTACACATAGCTACTCTAGTGAAATAGTCTGGTATGCTGAGATAATGCTACTCCAGTGAAATAGTATGGTATGCATAGCTACTCTAGTGAAATAGTCTAGTACGCTGAGATATTTCTACTCCAATGAAATAGTATGGTACACATAGATACTCTAGTGAAATAGTTTGGTAGGATGAGATATTGATACTCTAGTGAAATAGTCTAGTATATATGTTACTAGTTTTGTATGAACTATATGCCATATTCTGTGTGAGCTGGTGATTTACTAGTTCTTTATGAACTAGATGCCAGATTCAATGTGAGATGGTGAGTTACTAGTTCTTTATGAACTAGATGCCAGATTCAGTGTGAGCTGGTGAGTCACTAGTTCTGTGTGAACTAGATGCCAGACTCTGTGTGAGCTGACAAGGTTACTAGTTCTGTATGAGCTAGATTCTATATTAGTCGTAGTTGCCCAGACTCCACTTGAATTGGATAATAGAGTAGTTATGTGTAAACTGGATCAATTGCATATTCCAAATCCTGTGCAAATATGATGGTGATACTTGTGACATGATATATTTGATCACGAGATAACATGTGTGGCTATGCTACTTGTTACACGATCTGTTTGATCATGACATGGCCGTGGTGTAATCTCAATTTTTCTGGTATCTCTCTTGTGTGCTTCTCTTGGTAAAGGTACACTTCTATTAGTAGAGGTACAATCTCTTGGTAGTGTTTCTACTGCAACAATGGTGTTTCTAGTTAGGGTTTATCTGTTGGTTCTAGTGTGGAATTTCTATAATCATTCTATCTAAGAAAAGGTTAGTGTGCTCAGGGGTGGCATATGTGAATCCCTATGGTTGGGTGACAATGATGTGACTGTTAGAAAAACAGGATCACAGAGCAATACAATAAAACAAATGTGGAAATAAAACACAAAAGATACCCAATACAATAGAGATACATATATACGTGGTTCACCCAATGTGGGCTACATTCACCAGAGAAATTTCTAGGTCCTTCCTTTATTATTATCCAACAAATAAAGGGATACAACCTACATCACACCCACTGTAACTTCCTCTTCTTTTTCTCACAGTATCCTCACTCAGAATACAATATTCACAGTAATACATAGCCATAATACATTTCCCTCATAAAACAGGGTTGACTTCTAGGTAAAAAAACCCTAACATAACTTCTGCCGTTAGATCTGTGACCTTATAATGAATGGTCCAGATTTACAATGAAATTACAATATACATTTACAAGGCAATTTTTCCTTCGGGGGCCCGCTTGCCCCTGGATCCCGTAGAGGGGGTAACCCTCATATGCACTCCCCCACGTGGAGGAGTGTACATTGTTCCTAGGTGTAAAGTATTCATGGGGTATAAACATAGCTAAAAACAAATACCTTTGAATCATGAAGATAATCAGGATCCACAACCAACAATCTCCCACTTGGAGACTGATATAAACAACTCCACTGCTGTTGTATCTGTTGGACTATGAACCTTCTTGGACCTGGTAAATTCATCATCTTCATATTCATTCTTGAAGACCAACTGAAACTGAGCAGGAACTCAGTTTCTCCCTGGTTACTCCCTTTGTTAACATGTCTGCATGATTCTGGCTAGTGTGTATCTTTTCCAACTTCAAATGTCCATCTTCCAAGACAGATCGTATAAAATAGTACATGAGTTGTATATGATTAGTATTCGAATGGAAGGATGAGTTATTTGCAATATGAATAGCACTTTCACTATCATAGTACAACCTGCTATTCTCCTGCTTCTTTCCCAATTCCTCCATAAACCTCTGTAACCAAATCATTTCTTTACTAGCCTATGTAGCAGTAACATACTCTACTTCTGTTGTTGAAAGTGCAACAAATTTTTGCAGTTTCAAAATACAACTTACTACTATTCCACCTATAGTAAAAACATACCCCATGGTGCTCCTCCTACTATCTTTATCACCTGCCATATCCGAATCAACATATCCCTGTAGAACAATGTCTAAACCTCCAAAACATAATGAATGAGTAGCAATACCTCTCAAATACTTGAGAATCCACTTTACTGCCTCCCAATATTCTTTACCTGGATTGTTCATATACCTGCTCACAACTCCCACTGCATGTGCAATATATGGTCTTGTGCAAACCATTGCATACATAAGTCTTCCAACTGCTGATGAATAAGGGACCCTGGACATGTATTCTACCTCCTCCTGTGTCTTGGGACACATTTCCTTATTTAATTTGAAATGGCTGGCCTAATGTGTACTAAGTGGCTTTTCATTTTTCATTCTAAACCTCTCCAACACCTTCTCTATGTACTCACCCTGAGACAATGTCAATTTGCGATTTTTCCTGTCTCTTGTTATTCTCATACCAAGGATTTTCTTTACAACACCCAAATCCTTCATTGCAAATGAATTAACTAATTTCTTCTTGAGAACATTTATATCCTACATATTTCACCCTGCAACAAGCATGCCATCTACATACAATAACAAGATAATATAGCTTCCATTTTCTATCCTTTTAAAATAAACACAATGATTAGAATGTCATCTACTATAACCTTGTTCTGTCATAAACCTGCCAAACTTCAAATACCACTGCCTTGGATCTTTCTTTAGGCCATACAAGATATTCTTCAACCTCCATACCAAATTCTCCTTCCCTTTGACCTCATACCCCTGTGGCTGCTGCATATAAATCTCTTCCTCCAAATCCCCATGGAGAAAAGTTGTTTTTACTCTAACTATTCAAGATGCAAATCTTCTACTGCCACAAGACTTAAAATAGTCATAATTGAAGTCATTTTAACAACATGAGAAAATGTTTCATCAAAATCTATACTTTTATTTTGTGCAACCCTCTTTACAACAAGTCTATCCTTGTACCGCTTTTTGCGTCCATCTTTTTCCTTCTACTTGTAAACCCATTTATTCTGCAATGCTCTTTTTCTTGTAGGAAACTGAACCAAATCCCAAGTCTGGTTATTTACCAGGGAATCCATTTCCTCTTTCATACCTTTCTCCCACTTATTTTTAGTGTCTACCTGCATTGCCTCTTCATAACATTCTGGTTCACCAAAATTAGTCAACAATAAATAATACAATGAAGTAGAGTATCGTTCAGGGGGTCTACTTAACATGATAGATCTTCTAACAACAATTGAAGGAGTTTGAGGTACCTCTTGATATTGTTGTTGTATATTTTGATTTTCTGGTACCTTTAGAGTTTCTTTTCCAGTGATATTTTTGAGCACTGTGTATTCTAGTTTTTCTTTTTCCTGTTTCTTTCCCTGCAACTGATCTTTGCACACGACCTTCTCATTGAATATGCCATCTCTAATCCTAATGATTTTTTTATTTTCATAATCCCATAAGCGATAACCAAAATCATTAACACCATATCCAATAAAGGTACACTTCTTGGATTTTTCCTCAAGCTTTGTTTTATTTTCTTATCAATATGGACAAATGATTCACAACCGAAAGTCTTCAAAAAATAATAGTTTACCTTTTTACCTGTCCATGCTTCCTCTGGAATTCTACCTTCCAAAGAGCTTGAAGGTCTTTTGTTTATTAAGTAAACAATAATATCTACAACATCTTCCCAGAACTATAAGGGAGAACCATCATGCAATATCATACTCCTTGCACGCTACATGATTGTCCTGTTCATCCTTTTTGACACACCATTTTCTTGTGGTGTTTCCAGAACTATTTTCTCTCTACGAATCCCATGGTATGAACAATAATCATCAAACTCCTTACTGCAATATTCACCTCCATTGTTTGATCTGAGACACTTCAACCTTTTTCCTGTCTCATTCTCAACCAAAGCTTTCCATTTCTTAAAAGCATAAAAAACATCAGATTTTTTCCGAATGCAATAAAGCCAGGTTTTTCTAGTTGCATCATCAATAAAAGTAACATAATAACAAGAGCCACCAAGAGATGATACCTAAGATGGTCCCTATACATCTATATACACAAGCTATAACCTTTCACTCTTCTTTTCTTTTCCGACTCTGAGAAATCTGACTCTCTTCCGTTTTCCATAAACAAAATGCTCACAAAAATTCAAATCAATTTGTTTAAGATCTCGCAACAAATTTATTTTGTGAAGTATCTGCATTTCATTCTCATTCATGTGACCAAGCCTATGATTCCATAGTTTTGTATCCACTTTTGTAGAAGCTAAAGAGATAGAAGAGTCAATATTACCAGTACATAAATACAATGTACCTACCTTCTCTCCTTTTGCTATCACAAATGATCCTATGGTGACCGTCCACACCTTATCTATAAATATGGATATACAAACTTCACTTTCCAACTGCCCTCTTGAAATCAATTTTTTCCTTAGATATGAAACATATCTTACCTCTTTCAACAACCATTGGTTTCCATTCCTTTTCTATATTTTTACCTTTCCCATTCCAACAGTTTTGCATGGTGCATCATCACGCAAATGAACCTGTCCAAAATCACCTTGACCATAATCTAGAAAATGTTTCCTATGGGGTGTGGCATGAAATGAAGGCCCCGAATCTACTACCCAAGACTCAAAAATATTGTCTACAGAAAGAATCAAATAATCTTACAACACATCACCTGTTACATTTTATTTCTGATTTTTCTCCTGCTGTCCATCTCTTTGTTTCTTTGGAGCTCTACAGTCTTTCTTCAAATGTCATTTCTTTCCAAAATTCCAACACTCTATCTTTCCAATTCTGGATTTGGATATGCCCTTTCTAGAATTCTTGCGGTTCTTTGAGCCCTTTCCTCTATCATTTTGTCTTCCCCTGTTATCCATGTTTAACACATTACCTGATGTCTCACCTGTGATTTTTCATTGCATTTCCTCACTAAGAATAACACCAACAACATCATCAAATTTTAAAGTGTTTGAACCAGACACAAAGTTACTTACATCCATGACCAATCCATTCCATATTTCTAGCAATGAGCACAATATTAGAAGAGCCCTGACCTCATCATCAAAGTCCACTTTTACAGAACTTAGTTGATTAGTAACCATATTAAATTCATTTAAATGATCTGCTACAGACCCACCTTCTGACATATTCATATTAAATAATCTCTTCATTAGAATACCTTATTGGATGCTGAGGGTTTTTCATACAGTTTAGCCAATGCATCCATCAAATCCTTCATTGTATTTTCTTTCGAAATATTGAAAGCCACTGACGCTGCTAGGCTCAGCCGTATCGTTCCTAATGCCTTACTTTCAAGAAACTCCCCTTCTTCATCCTTCATGGCTGTTGGCTTCTTTTCTATTCCACCAAATGGTATAAATAGACCCTTCTGATATAAATAATATTCCATCTTCATCTTCCATAACTGGTAGTTTTGGCCGTTAAATTTCTCGACCCTAAACTTTCCATCTTCCACCATTTCTCCCACTTGAACCAGAAACCCTCTTTTCCTGCGAGTTACCTTTTGCTATGATACCACTTGTTATAAAAATAGGATCACAGAGCAATAAAATAAAAGAAATGTGGAAATAAAACACAAAAGATACACAATACAATAGAGACACAGATATACGTGGTTCACCTAGTGTGGGTTACGTCCACTGGAGAAATTGCTAGGTCCTTCCTTTATTATTATCTAGCAAATGAAGGGATACAACCTACAACACACCCACTGCAACTTCCTCTTCTTTCTCTCATAGTCTCCTCACTCAGAACACAATATTCACAATAATACATAGCCACAATACATTTCCCTCATAAAAGAGGGTTTCCTTCTAGGGGAAAAAAACCTAACATGACTTCTGCCATCATATCTGCGACTTGATAATGAATGGTCCAGATTTAGAATGAAATTAAAATATACATTTACAAGGTATTTTTTCCTTCAGGGGATTTTCCCCCGAACCCCCGGATTCAATGGCACCACTGATGGGGAATGAATTGAAGACATTATCCTGGGATTGAATGACAAAGAAATTCTGATTTCGAAGGTGCATTAGAAATTAGTACCTTGAAGATTGTAGCTTGTACCTGGAGACTCCACTATTTTAGTTGTGGATCCCAAAGGCATACACATGAGGTCTACTCCACAACTGCCTCTAGAAACACCTGAAGCTGACCCAAAAAAAATTATAAAGAAAGGAAATACCTCTCAAGAAGGGATTTCAACTGCTGTACCAGGTGATTCTGGTAATTTACAGGATTCTTCTTGTAAAACTCCAGTGGCTATATGTAATTCTCCTTTTATACCATCTGTTGAAGTTTCCAGAAGTTTAGATTTTGAAATATTTCCTGTTGATTTCCCCCCTTCTAGTCTTCATTTAGAAGGAAAAGTTTTTGACACCCCTGTTTCCCCTGATATTGTAAAGTGGTTTAGATCTAGGAGCTTAGAATATTTTCCCACTTTGGGTTTTCCTACTCCTCCTCCTATCAAAGTTGTTGTATATAAAGAGGGGAAAACTTATTTTCCTTTGAACCCCATATTATTCTCCTCCAACACTCAACCATTTCCCTTTTCTCCTAGAAGCACAAATCTAGTCCTACCTGTCCAAACTCCATCTCCCCCTGGTTCTCCTACAATTCACATCCCAATGGCAGGTGCTAATCCTCCTAGAAACAGAATGGATTCCATAGTGGTTGCTAGATATGCCCCTCTTGTTTTAACTCAGTCTATGAATTCTCTCCCAGCTGGAGACTACCTTAAGTACATGCACAAGTTCACAGGGGAGGAAGACATAAATGAAATTGAACACCTTTCAACTTTTTATAGTTATGCAGATAATCATAACATTGAAAATGAAGATGTGTGGATGATAGTTTTTGTATAGAGTCTCTATGGTGAGGCTATGAAATAGTTTAGGGAATTAACTCCTGGATCTATTGATGGGATTGAGTCTCTCGATGATTCATTCTTAAGAAATTGGGGGGATACAAAATATTTTCTTTATTATATTACATAATTTGGGTCACTTAAGAGGAAATAGGGGGAATCTGTTTCAGATTTCTCAAAGAGGTTTAAAAATATGTACAATAATATTCCCACTGAAATAAAGCCTACAAAAACCTCTGCCAAGATTACTTATACGAGCACTTTTGACCTTGAGTTTTTCCTCCTGCTGAGAGAAAGAAGAGCTACCTCTTTAGCTCATATGCAAGATGAAACCCTTGAAGTAGAGTCTAATATATTGGCAACTGACAAACTTATGATTAAATATGATGGAGACAGAAGAATAGGTAGGGTTGAAGCTTCAACCTCTGATCCCTTAGTTGCCTCCCCTCAAGTAGACTTGACAAAAATGGTAAAATCACTTTATGCAGAAATGGATAAAATTAAATTTGAAGGAAATGAGAGTTATAGGAACCCCTAGAATGATGATAATAGGGGTAATTTCAGAATACCCAATAATTCCCCTCAGATCATCCAAAGAGATCAAAGAAATAGGGATAGGGATGATAAAAAAATCCAAGCCCCTCTCCAAAATAACCTTGTTACTGATGAATAAGGAGAGGAAGAAGATGCAGATCCTGAAATCCATTGTCTTGGTGACACCTCTTCATCTCCTCATTTAACCCAATCTACATATGAAGAGGATCTCATGGGCATCCAACTAAATGAGTTGATCAAAGGGGAAAGGACCAGTGGAAATTAAAATAGATACAACCTAAGGTCCAATAAGAAAGAGGGAAAGCCTGCCATTCATGATCATCCTACTAGAACAAAGAGTCTTGCTAAGGAAGTGGCAGCTAAAAACAAAGAAAAAGAGGCACAAAACCCCCAGGCAGTGGTTAAGATCCCTACCCAAGAAGTTAAGGAGATTCTGAATCCTCCCTCCTCTTTTAGATTTGAGAATGAGATTCAAAAGATTAAAATCCCTGTACCTTTTTTGGAGCTAGTTAAGAATGAGGATTTCAAAAGGTACCTTTCCAAAATGATGCAGCCTGAACCTTCATCTTATCCCACAAATTTAGTCAACCTCCAAGATGAAAAATCATCTTTCATACTCGGACCTTTGGTAGAGGATAGGGATGAATCCTCCCCTCCTTTCTATACATCATTGAGAATTCATGATAAAGTACTGCACAACTGCTTGATGGATTCGAGGGCATCTCATAATATCATACCTAAGACTGTCATGGATGATATTGGGTTGGAGCTTACAAAAAATTACCATGACCTGTACTCATTTGATTGCAGGAAGGTGAAGTGTCTTGGGGTTATCAAAGACCTGGATATTTCTTTGTTCCAGTTGCCAATGAAAAGTGTGGTCATGGATATTGTGGTGGCTGATGTCCTCCCTAAGTTTTGGATGCTCTTTTCTAGATATTGGATAAAAATACTAGGGGAAACTTTGCAGATAGATATTTCATACGCCACCATTCATGTGTTTGGGGGGGAACATAGAAGTATTTATAGGGAAGCACAACTTGCTTACATTATCAGTGATGAAGCAAATCCTACCAACCACCCCATTTTTGCAGTTGTACTGATTTAGGAACTAGTATTCTACAACTCACTGATGCTCCTCAAACACCTATTGAAATCAGGAAGCAACCTATTGCCTCCTTTGAAAATACTCCTCCCAATACCTTTGTTTGGAAGATATTTTTTGATGGATCCTCTTCTAGGGAGAGTGATGGTGCTGGGGTAGTCTTCCTTTCCCCTACCCATGAGACCATATCTCTGTCTTACAAGCTTGAATTTGAAGCAACAAGCAATGTGGTAGAATACGAGGCTCTTGTTTTGGGTTTGAGAGTTGACAAAGACATGAATATTGAGGAGCTAGAAATATTTGGATATGCTGAGTTAATTTTTCATCAAGTCATAAAATGGTATCAAGATAAGCACCTGAGGTTAAGGGCCTACATAAATGAATTCTGGGATCTTGTTGATAGTTTCTTCTTGGGTTTTAATATCTCATTTGTTCCAATAGAGGAGAACACTATGTCATATTCCTTGGTTGTTTCAACAAGTAAGTTCATGGTTCCTTTGCCCCCCAAAATCAAGTATGAGGTGGAAATAAAATACAAACCCTCTATTCCTGAAAATGTCAAACATTGGAAGGTTTTTAAGGATGATATTGTGACAAAAAAATTTCTTAAGACCGTGGATGAATTCTATGCTTTATATATTGATTAAGATTAGGATACTGAAGAAATCCCTCATGCTGATATTTTTCTGAATAAAATTGCTGACCATCATATTGTTCATTTACCTAGTAACCATATTCCAAAAGGATTTGTCCCCTTCGAGAGATTGTTTGATAGAAATGATGTTGCTGTAAATATTAAAAGTTCAAATGAAGATTCTGATGTGACTGAATGCAATTTAGGAACATAAGAAGATCCAAAGTATGTTAAATTGTCTAGCACTTTGTCAAAGGAACAAAGGGTTGAGTATGTGAAGCTTTTGAAAGAGTTTGCAGATGTGCTTGCTTGGAAATATGAATATCTAAGGACATATGACACAAATATTATTGAGCATAAGATCCCTTTGAAATAAGAGACCAATCCATTTAGGCAGAAACTCAAACAGATAAATTCCATGCTGCTGACTATTATGGAAAAATAAGTGAAAAAGTTGTTGGATGACCAAATCATCATCCCTTTGAGATATTCAGAATGAGTGGATAACTTGGTGCCTGTGAGGAAGAAAAATAGGGAAATCAGGTATGTGTTGATTTTAGGAATTTGACTAGGAGCTCCAAAAAAGATAACTACCCCTTGCCAAAGATGGAGCACATTTTGCAGAGAGTGACTGGTTCATCTAGGATGTCTATGATTCATGGCTTCTCTAGCTACAATTAGATATCTGTCCTACCTGAAGATAGAGAGAAGACAAACTTCACTACTCCTTGGGGCACATTCATGTATGCTAAAATTCCCTTTGGATTGATGAATGCAGGAGAAACCTTCCAACGGGCCATGGACATTGCCTTTATTGGGGAGAAAGACAAATTTGTAGTCATCTATCTGGATGACATTACAATGTTCTCAAAATATGACAAAGATCATTGTCATCATTTGAAGAAGGTGTTCCTGAAATGCATAAGGTGTGGTCTCTCCCTCAATCCTAAGAAATATTTGTTTTCTATGAAGGAGGGTAAATTATTGGGGCATATTGTGTCAACAGAAGGGGTAAGAATTAATCCAAGTAGAGTAGAGGCCATCCAGTCCTTATCTTTTCCAAGATATAAGAAAGAGGTTCAATCTTTCTTGGGTAAAATAATTTTTCTAAGAAGGTTCATCTCTAATTTCATTGAGTTGGTTAAAGCACATTACAACCATGCTTAAAAAATGGAGCGAGGTGAAATGGACTATTGAGTCCATAAATTATTTTGGCCAAATCAAAAGGGCTTTGATTGAAGCACCTCTGCTCATCAACCCTGACTATTTTAAGGAATTTATGATATTTTCTTTTCCCTCATCTGATACATTAGCTGCTATTTTTCTACAGAAAAATACATATGGGTTAGAGAAACCTATTTCCTTTTTCAGCAGAGCCTTGAGGGATGCAGAAATGAGATATGATATCATGGAGAAGCAAGCATATGCTTTGGTCAAAGCCCTCAAATCTTTCAGAATCCATGTTCTGCATTCAAATATTGTTGCGTATGTTCTCTCAGCCTCAATGAAAGAGATATTGATCCAGCCTGTTATAGATGGGAAGAGAAGCAAATGGATTGCTAGAATTATGGAATTTGCCAGGTTGTTGGCTGAATCAAACTGCGAGGATTTGGGAGTTAATTTCATGAACATAAACTCAGAAAACTAGCAAGATGAGAATGCTAATAAAGACTCTCATGTCAACCTCAATTTGGAAGAATTCACCTGGTATAAAGACATCATATATTTTTTGTAGAAGTTGTAGCCTCCTGATGGTTTAGACAGGAACAAAGTAAGAGATTTGAAGCTCAAAGCAATCAAATATTGTCTCATTGATCAGGTTTTATATTGGAGGGATCCTCTAGGATTTTTGTTGAGATGTCTAGATCCATAGGAGGCCCAAAGAGCTATGACTAATTTTCATGATAGCTTATGTGGGGAACACCATTTCTGGAGGACCACAGCTTATAAGATCCTCGGAGCTGTATATTTCTGGCCTAACCTTTTTATTTATGTTTGTGCAAATATTAGAGCTTGTGTCCAATGCCAAATTTTTTCTGGAAAACAACAACTCAAATATTTGCCTCTGTAACATGTGGTGGTTTCTAGACCTTTTCATGAGTGGGGTTTTGACTTCATTAAGGAAATCCACCCAACCTCAAGTGGCCAACACAGGTGGATTTTGACTGCCACTGACTATTTCACCAAATGGATAGAATCCATTCCTATAAGAATTTCCTCCCACAAATTAATCATTAGCTTTCTTGAAGGTATCATGTCCAGATTTGGTTGTCCAAGTAGGATTGTTACAAACAATGATGCCTCCTTCAAAGCCGAACCATTGATCAAGTTATGCGAAATGTATGGGATTACATTAATCTATTCTACTCCTTACTACCCTCAGGGAAATGTTTTAGCAGATTCCTCTAACAAGAGCCTCATAAAGATCATCAAAAAATTGTTAGAAGACAACAAGAAAGCCTGGGACTCAAAGCTGAAATTTACATTATGGGATGACAGAGTCACCACAAATAGGTCACTGGGTGTTTCCCCCTTTCAACTTGTATATGGGTTTGAGGCTATTTTTCCTACTCATATTGCCTTTCCTGTGGAAAAATTCCTCCAGGACTACCAAGGAGAACATGATGATATGGTCAGGACGATACAACAACTGGTAGAAGTACAACAGGCTAGGGAGCAACTACTTGATAAATCTCAGGATCACCAGTAGAAAATAAAACGATCCTTTGATAAGAGATCAAGTCAGGAAGATTTTCAGCTGGGAGATCTGGTGCTCAAGTGGGATCCCACCAAGCAAGACAAAGGCAAACATGGTAAATTCGAAGCCTTATGGATTGGTCCTTTCAATATTTCTGAAGTATTTTCAAATAATACCTATGAGTTGCAGATATTGGAGGATTCTGAATTTTTTGGTGGCCCTATCAATGGGAAATTTCTAAAGAAATATTTTGTTTAAGCCATGATTGGATTTCCACCATTGTAATTACCACTTCTTTTTTATTTCTTGTTGAATAAGAGACTCCATAACCCAAAAGCTAAGGCACTGGAACTACACGTTATTGGCAGCTCGCATGGACCATGCCATCCTCTGTGGAGCCAAATGTTATCACATACAGTTGTCCATAGTCACGAGTGCCAACTATGAACATAGGGGAGCGGGCAAGTGTAGTTTGCAGCGGTCGAGATCCCCTGTGCAGTTCAATGTTGCGCTATCTCCAAGCGTAATTGAAGGGATTCCATAATTGGGAGGCAGATAAAGCTTTGGCGGGGGCAAGCCAATGCATTGAGATCAAAGATCATGATTAGATCAACAACTGCCAATAATTTTGGTACAACAAGCTATGCAGGAATTAAAATCCAAAGGCAAGCTGAAATCCAAACCACGATATTGCGGGGAGGCTACGTGGTGGAAGAGGGTGCATTTTAGGCCCGAAAGTGGTGTGGGTCCAAACCGCTTTCGACAGCCCTAAAATCACATGCGCATATGATGTCTTATCCAACAACGATAAGTGGCCGCCCACTAGTCGTCCAACCATTCTCCAAACCCGAGGAGGATTCAATTAATGAAAAAGGACCGGTAGTTTAAACCTTAACTCAGTCCATAAATGGGAAACTTGGAAGCTATGGCCGAGGAGGCAAAACTGTCATCCCAAGGTACCACGATGGACAGTTTCTTCTTGCAGGTCCATACTGATCCGAGCTTGCGTCTGACAGGAGGAAACATGCTCTGGCTGACAGAAGGATGCACATACCTAAAGCTTTGAATGTGATGGCCAGATCACACTC
>ML782107.1:727424-747226 GCA_009831015.1 Picea engelmannii | reverse complement strand
AACATTTAAGTGGGGTAAAAGGAGGTTTCCCCCTCGAAGAGGCTTATTATCTGAAATTATCTCTTTTTCAAGGCGTTGAGTACTTTTCCTGAGGTTTTTCTATGCTATATTGATGTTTGGTTCTTAACAGACCATCTATAAAAATCCTTTTTATGCTGTCCCTGTTCTTTAAGAGAACAACTCAATGATGTCTCCCTATTCTTGAAAGTCAGTTTTATTAATAAACTATTTCCAGATCTTGATGAAGGACAACTAATTTTTTTTTTCAAGGTCTGTGACATATTAAGATGTGTTAAAAAACTAGAATTTTCAGCGTCACCCCGCTCTATTGAATATCTTTAAAAACTATAGTATAAATTTTCAGAGAGCTGTGTGAAGTGCTTGTAAACCCCCCGGGACACTGAATAGGTCTGCTGGCAGTGGGTAAATGCATGCATGACGCCAAGATAACTTCGTCGGGGTACTGAACAGGCCCGTTGGCAGCGAAGCAATGTCAGGTAAAAGAAAATTCTCAGATATGGATTCTGTTTTGACCTTAAACATCCTTCGTTCTGATCTGGAATTTCTTGATAGGATACAGATATTAGAGTGGGTTAATTGACATCCCTATCGAGGCTATGGATGCCTGCTGACAGCAACGGCCCTGTCAACAGTATTGAATATTTTAACTTTAACATCGTAGCTCTCTTTTGCTAAGATTGTCATCAGTTTTCGTTTCTTTAAAAATAACAGTTGTCTGAAACTGGACTGCATTATAATTATTTGAGATGGCCAGACAACTTTTAGGTTGTTTTCGATTCAAAGTTTTTTCTGATTATTCTAACCTGAACTCGTTCATATGACAGAGATAACTGCTTCTCCTAGCATGTTGCCATTGTTGGTAGTGATTATGTGATTATTATTTTTATAAGCTGCCTACACAGGGTCTATGAAATTTTATTACTCTTTATGAGTTTTTCCCTAAACGACAGTTGTAAATCATCGCATTTTACCTATCATCTATTCATGCTTCGTTTTCATGACTGAAAGCATGAAAACTAACAATTATCGTTATTATTCTGTTTTAAAATTTCATTAAAAGCATATCGTTTATTACAGAATTGCGATTTCTTTCTATGAGCATGTTGCTCTCATTGTTTGTGACCCTTTCGATTCTAAGAGTGCCTAAGAAGCTTATGGTTGTTTGAACGAAATACCCCCATCAATTGATATTCATTTTTTCATATCGATTTTGGTTTGATGTTTGATCATATTTCTTTCATGAAACCTTTGACTATTCGATTTTTGTAAACTCACCTATCTTTGCAATCAAACTATGATGCGCACACTATGTTTTCAGAGTACTCTAGTCCTAGCATGTACCAAATGCCAAGGTGGCACACAATGTATAGAATGCCATTACTCCTTAGCATGGTCTCAGGTTCCACGAACTCTTCACACACGTTTTGATTAAACACTTTGCCCACCGTTTGAATCATCACAACATGTTTTGATAAAATTCGGGACTATGGCTCTGTTGCATTTTTGCAAACCCTACCTGTGTGTTCTGTGTTAATTACCCATCCATTCAGCATGGCTCCAGTGGTAAGGGTCGAATCAAACGACATCCAAACCCTGCTTTCATATGATAACGCTAGGGAAGATTTGGAAAGGAATGGTTGGCATTTGTTCATCGAAAAATTTCAGGGTTTTAACCTTTAGGTTGCCCAAGAGTTTTCCTTAACCTTTGATGGCTGTAGGGAAAAAACCAGTGATGTGCAATTGGAAGTGACAGAAGAGTTCTTAAGCCAAGCCACAGGATTGCCAACAATTGGTCAGAAATGGTTCAAGAATGTGAAAGTGGAGGAGGTCCCTTAGACTTTGTTGTTTACCTCACGAAAAATAACCAGCTGTGATCGAGGTATGCCAATTTCGTTCTTGAAACCTAGGTGGCATGATTTACTTGTTGTAGTGAAGCAATTCATCACATGTGAGGGATGATTCAAACTTGTTTTCCTATATCATCTACGCCTACTTATGAGTTTTATTGGTTTTCTGTTGAATATGCCTTACTACCTACTCAGAAGTCTATATAAAATGGGTAAACGGTTTAGGAAAAAGAGGTCAGATTCAAGTCTATTTCATCATGGACTCATTAAAATAATCCTCATGCACCAGTTATAGTTACAAAATGATTGTTGGGATGCGTTCATTACACGAAATGGTTTTGGCAACCATGAGTTGGGACAGGTAGATAAGCCGGTCATTGTGGAAACCCTTATGAACCCTACGGCCTCTTCCCCACCTCTCCAGGCTTGTGATTTTTCCCTTAACAATGAACCCTCAAGCTACCCTAAGGTTATTCAACAGGACAGTTGACCAGTCACACACCCAAAGGATTGTACTAAAATTGTGAAGAAACCTACAGGAAAGAAGTTAAAAGGCAATGTTGATGTCAATTTCAAAAACAAAAGAGACGGTCGGTTAATTTCTCGAAGTGTTCAAAATAAAATGAAACCCCATGAAGACACAATTGGCATGATTGAAGTGAGAGAAAGCTCAGACTCAGAAATTGACAAATTCCTTGCTAAAGAGGACCCCGTGTCATTCGGGTTATACCCTGACCGACCCTATGACTATGTTAACAATTTGCCTCCTTGTTTGAAAGATAACCCAGAATTCCCTGGCATCTAGCTCTGTGATAAATATACTATCTTCATGGAGGATTCTCCGACCCATAATGTTGTTCGTGCTAATGCAAATTCCTTACAGTCACAATGTGATGTGTGCCGATCATGGATCGATAGATACTGTAATGATGTCCCACTGCTACAGTAAAAAATCAAGTCTTTAAGAGACCAAATTGATATGTTGACAAATGAAAACAACAGACTTGAATCCATCATCTAAGGGAAGGAGAAGCACTTTAAAACTACAAGTCGTGTCATTTTAAAAAACATAGAGGTAGCAACAGTTATCGTTAATTCCAAAATTTCTTGATACGTTTTGATTTCATGATTTGAGGTATGGTATTTTTAATTTTTAGCATGATTGTGTCACTCTTAATTTAGGATATTCGATTTGATTGAATAAACTATTTTTCTTATTAAGATTAGTTTGTTTTGTTTATTTAATAAAATATGATTGCATTTGCTATTATAACTAGCTACAAAATCGCAAGATTCGGTAGCCAGTTAAGACAATTTGAATTGTTTGATTTGATGACACAAAACATATCTGAGATCTTCTTATTTTCATTTGTTTTCAGGATGATTAAGGAGCCCATGATTTCCAAGATGATATGAGGAACTTTTTGAGATCTCCCAGCCATATCAATTTTGTATTTTGAGTAAACAGATTAGACTGTTGGTAGTTTTTGATATTTAGTGAAATTAGGGTGGTTTCATCCCCCATATTTTTTGAAACAAATTAGATTTCAAGAACATAAACATTTATGTTTCCTGAGACCTATATAAACATGTAATTTTGTAAACATTGGGACATCTTGGCATGGGGTGAGAATATGGATATTTACATACAGACTTAAATGACACAAAATACACTACAACTTTAGCTTTCTGTATCATGTTTAAATTTTAGTTCTGCTTATCTCAATATGATGATAGATGATGATAGCCTTTTGTCTGCATGATTTATTGTTATTTGAGATAATCCTTTTCACATACTTCCCATATCTCGTGTCTCATATATAACACACAATGATCCTCTATTCAATTTAAATTAGGAGATTTATCTTTAATTTCAGTTGAATGTTTACATGCAAGTTCTTACAGGAAGAATTATCTCATCGTAGTTACTTGCAGATTATAAGATTACTGTAACTGCATCTATTATATGTTCGGTTATTATAATTCAATCTCAAGAATTATCGTTCCTCATTTATTAGGGGCAATCTCAAGATCTGTAGCAGGTTTACTTCATCAAATAAAGGTGGTTGGATATTCAATATCGAACAGACATTGGATGCAATAACAGGTTAGCCTGTTATTTGATTTCGTTAGTTTGCTGAATCTAGAAGTTTTATCTATATACAATTTTTTCTACTATCTATTATTTTTTGTTCAATTAGGAAGATTAATGTGTGATGTCATGAGTGTATACATCTAAGAAAACAAACCAAAGAAATTAGATAGTGTTTTCACTTGCTTTATTATTATTTCTAAAAGTAATCAATCTACATTTGATTTTTACGAGTTTAGATTAAAACTCATGTCTTGTATAGATTGTATATAAAGTTATTAATTATAATTTCAGTTAAACGAATTGTACACATATATATATATATATATTTAAATGTACTTATAGATTTTAGTGATTGTTATTTATTAGGTTATTGTTTTTCCTTTAGTTATTTTTCACTTTCTTTAGGACTTAGATCGGCCAATGGAGCCGCAAAACCCGTCGGAGTGAATTAATACAAACGGCTTGGGTTAATTAGACAACCTCGGACCAGATTCACTCCTCCAGTTGACGAGTGGTCAATTTTGCCCGTCAACAACACCTTAGTAAAAATCCTAGCTGATCCTTCCAATACATTTGGCTATCGATGATGCAATATTTTACCACGTGCAACTTCAATGTTCTTTCCTTAGAAGGGGTCATATCACTTAGGAAATGAAGGGTTAGGAGATATGAAACGATGTCACCATACCAAGTAGAGGAAGAAATTTTTTATTCGATGAATTGGATATCATCGAATTCTTCTATATCTAGAATATCTCCATAAGATTGTAGATGATTTATCCCGAGTGCTCTGAAATTCGATTCGGTTAATAGCTTAGCCAAGACTTTACCTTTGACGAGTTTAGTTGGTTTTACCTCAAGATCAAATTCCTGAATCTTGGCTAGCCATCAACCCCTCCTCCCATCACTATCTATTTGAACCAATATATCTTTAACAGAGCTGGTTGGTACATAGGCAATTATTTTGGAATGCAACACGTAAGTCCTGGAATCTTTGAGGGATTTCACCATAATATATGCCTGTTTTTCCAATATATCATATTTCAACTCGGTGTCTCTGAGGATTTTACTAAAAAATTCTATCGGCTGCTCAAAACCTTCATGGATCTTCTATAAGAGTATGACTGCAATAGTATGTTCGTATGCGAATGAGAAGATCAAGAACTCTTTCATATAGTCTGGGCTGGCCAACACCAATGCTTCTCCTATTACCTTTTTGATCCGTTCGAAAGTTGCTTTAGCTTCGATTTTCCATTTGACATCGCTGTCCTTTTTCAACATATCTGTAATCAATTTAACATTTTCAACAAAATTTGGAATGAATCTTCTTAAAAAAATTATTTTTCCTAAAAATTACTGAATTTCCTTTCTGTTTCTAGGAACATTGATTGTATCTATAACTTCAACCCTTTTTGGATTGATTTTGATTCCTTCTCTAGATACTATCTAGCCTAAGAGTTTACCTTCTTGCATTGCAAAATGGGATTTCTTAAGATTGAGGGACAAACCAAATTTTCTGCATTTTTCGAAAGTCTGTTTGAGGTGCACCAAGTGCTCTGCATCTGAGTTAGAAAAAATAGTTAAATCATCGAGGTAAATAACGAAAAACTTATCTTTCTCATGAACAAAGGCTATGCCCATTTCTCCTTGAAAAGTGGCCCCTACGTTCATCAGTCCGAAAGGTGTTTTTCTTTGTCATCTTCGTGGACCACAATTTGATTGTAACCATAAAATCCATCAATCATAGACATTCTGTTAGCCCCGACCACTTTTTCTAGAACATGATCCATTTTAGGGAGCAGATAATTGTATTTAAGGGATGATTTGTTTAGGTTTCTGAAATCCATGCAAAGTCTGATTTCACCATTCTTTTTCCTGACTTGGACTAAGTTAGCTACCCACTCGGAATACCTGAGTGGAACAATAATCTTTGCATCAAGGAGTTTTTTTACCTCCCTTTCTATTACAGGCAGGAGTATAGGGTTTATCTATCTGAGCTTCTGCCTAAAAGGTTTGATGCCCTATTTCAAAGGGATTTTATGTTCGATGACAGTGGTATCATAAGTTTTCAGTTCATCATAAGACCAAGCGAAGACATATTTGTACCATTTGAGTAACTCAACATATTTACTTTTTATTTCGGGTGGAAGGTATTTAGATATTTTGACTAGTTTAGGGTTTTCCATAGTGCCTATATCACAATCTGCAACCTCTTTAGGCTAAGTTTTCAAGGTAGACTTTAGGGTTACATCATCCTAATCAAATAATATTTCTAATGGAATTAGACCCTTAAGAATCTGATTGTTTTTCAACACCAACATGCGGTGGTTAGTGATTTTATCTTGGAACTTCTGAGGATCTTCATCTTCTTGCATGAGCCAAGTAGGGTTATTCTGATTTTCCTGATCGATGTGTGTCTCAGAAAATTCATCCACCATTTCTAGAAACTGCTTGATCTGCTTGTTGTCTTCAAAGACCTACTAGTGTTGAACATTGTTTGGTATTGAAGGTCTGTGCCTCATTTCTATGTGATAATTTAGCTTCAAGATGGTAGGTGGCATAAAAGTAGTAGCTGCTTTCGCTAGGGAGTCAACTTGTTGATTATCCACCCTAGGAATATGATGAATATTAAACGATGAGAAATTTTTTTCTATCAAATCCGAGGCGCAGTTTCTATATGATCTTAACCTTGGATGTTTGGCTTGATACTGGTGCCTTATCTGTTTTACAATTAATTCTGCATCACCGTAAACTATAAGATTTTCAATTTTCAATTTCCTGGCAACCTCTAACCCTAAGACAAGAGCTTCATATTCACATATGTTATTGGTATAGTCAATGTACCACTACAATATGTATGAGAAATGAATAATGAATTCATCTCTGGGTGCCACAAACAACACCCCAACTCCCGCTCCTTCCCAAGAAGAATCACCATAAAAAAACATTTTCCAAACTCCTATACTATTTACATTTTTGTTTGTTTTTTCTATTTTTTTTTCTTCTTTTGTACAATTCTCTTCTGTACATTCGTCGAAACCATGATCAATTGATAATATAAAGTTACCTAGATCATGATCAATGACATATACCGGATAATTATTTGGGTTCTGCAGGTCACTTACAATATAATACAATCTTGTCTCTCTGTATAGGCGGGTGAACTGTCCACCAAAAATTGGGATCGTGGCATACATCATGTCTAGTTGAAGCGATCCTTCAAGTTTGGCACCCCAAAACCTGGATAACAACATGCCATACTTCATGGGAACAAAAAAATGACTATATCCATGAGAATACTCTTCACAGGGATCTGTGCAAGATTAACCACCAAATCTTTAATCATATTGAGGCACTTAACTTTTCTTGAATAAAAATAATATAGATCTCGGTATGGCCTAGTAACTTCGAGACCCATTTTTTCCATAATCACTTTGGGAATTAAGTTGTGGGAGGCTCCAAAATCCAACATACAGTTATGGAGTAGGTGATCATGCACAGTCAGCATAATATAAAAAGGAGCGATAGGGTCTATATCATTTTCAATATGCGGACCAAACATTATAGTGGGTCTATCATCTTTTAAATTAATAACATCCACATGAATTTCGACATCTGAGAAATTTATCATCTTGGAAATTTGTTTTCTATACATCGGATTTTTCGCCAGTTCAACCAGAGGTATCGAAATTTTGATTTTATTATTTTCTCTTTCCATATTGAAGCTTCCAATTGTTTTTTCAGCTTCTCCGGTTGGGATATTTGTTTCTCTTTTTTCTAGTCTATTAGTTCGCGTTTCTTTTGTTTAGGCTGTCTTTGTTTTGGCAGTTTATGTTTCAACTATTTTTGTTTTGGTAGTTTGTGTTTCAACTGTTGGTTGAGATGTCTCATTCATTTTACTTCTCGACATGATATTCTTCGGTGGAGCGGTTGTATAATTTTTTTTATCTCTAGGCCTTAATTTATATTTTTGTTGAAGCTCGACCATTATAGAGTTGGCAATTCCTTAATAATAAGATCCTCCCATATTATTTATACTTTCCTCATTTCCAAATAGTGGTTCTTGATCTAAAGACTTTTCGTAATATTGTCTGGTTAGGTGAGGTTCTTGGTCGTTATCACTAAGGTTGTTTATATCTTCATCTAACCCCTCATAGTCTTGTACACCATCACTTTGCATGAAGTTTTCTGTTTTAAAAGGAGCTTTGATTTTCTAATCCTCATTTTTTACTGGTCTTTGTTGGATCTGGGGGTTGAGATTCCTTTTGAAGTCTCTCCTAGCAAAAGGATCAGGTTTAGCATGGTCTAGTTCCATTCTAGAAATTTTGTTTGATAACTCTTTGATGATCTTCTGTTTTAAAAGGAGCTTTGCTTTTCTGATCCTCATTTTTTACTGGTCTTTGTTGGATATGGGGGTTGAGATTCCTTTTGAAGTCTCTCCTAGCAAAAGGATTAGGTTTAGCCTAGTCTAGATCCATTCTAGAAATTTTGTTTGATAACTCTTTGATTATCTTAGCCATGTCATCCATTTTGTCTGCCACTGACCTCCCAAATCCGGAGGGTCCATCTTGTTCCCTGAAGTGTTTAGTTTCTTTGGTTCCTATTTCGACCTTTTCTTTTAGTTTACCCGATGCCATCATGTTTGACTCGATTTCGATGGTGTCTTCCTACATTCTTGTGAGGTCAGCATACCTCCTTTCCCTCAAAAGTAGGGAAAAATTGGGCTCGAAAGCCCCTGCGAAAGTCACTTTAGTTGTGGGATAAGAGGGTTTAACTTCTGCTGGAATCTTATGATAGAGTTTATTAATCCTTTGGGTGAATTCTAGGACTGACTCAAAATTCTTTTTCCTCATAGCCCTAAATTTCATCAGATAATACAAGTGATCTTTTTTCTCTCCCCATTGGCTTAAAAAGGCATTTTCTAGTGCATCATAAGATGCTATAGAACCTATCGGGAGCCCTCGAAACTAGATTCTTACTTGTCCTTCAAAATTTTGCACCAAAAGTCTTGAGTAAACATCCTCATGCTCAATGCCAAGGATATCAACGAATTGGTCAAAAATTTTTATGTGCTCTATGGCAGTTAAGTCTCATTCTCCTGTGAATTTCGGTAAGTTCTTCATATGATTTTCTGGTAAGTCATGAAGGACAGAGGGAAGGACTAAAGGAGCATATCTGGCTGCCACTTTGGAAAAAATCATAGGAGGAAGAGGTGGTGTTCCTTGACCACCTCCTCCTCCAGCACCGCCTCTGACGCCACCTCCTCCAACAACAACCATTTGAAGTTGAGGGGATGAACTTCGAGAGATAAAAAGAGGGGTTTTGTAAACTACTAGGGATTGAAGCGGTGACTTTTCAAGCTCCTCAAGGTGTAGTGAAGAAAAATCTAGAAACTGATCATTATAAGGCATGAAGTCTAGAAGAGGAGGGAATGGGAAATGTGGACTGGCTTCTTTAGACTTACAAGATGCATAGATACGTGAACCAAAAAGAGACAAATCGGGGTATAATGTGTGCTCCTCAGGATTTTTGAGAACAAAAACCTTGGTTTCGGGTGAGGATGGGGTAGACAGGAAAGTAACAATAGCAGGTATAGAGGAGGATCTTTTATTTAGACTGTTTTGTGCATCGGATGGGTCAATATCAATATTTATTGTTGTTTCACTAGTTGATGCCTCCGCAGAAAGCGTTTGTCTAAAAGTTTCTCCAGGAGTTAATATTTCGACCAGAACCTCAGTATGGACTTGAGTTATTTTGGGTTGGTAATTCTTACCTGAAGATGAAGTGGTAGACCTGAAGTATTCCTTGGGTTTTAGCAACTTGTCAGGATCAGATACATGCGTAGTCTGCTAATCATCTGGGTTCTTCTTCGTATTCTTTTGACCAAATGTCAGTTTATCTCTAGTGGAGTCACCAAGTGAAAGATAAAATCCTTAATACAATATTCAATATTTGTTCACTATCAAAGACATAATACCTTGTCATTTTCCCCAGGGAAAAATAACTTCGTTTCTCCGTCCCCGACAATGGCACCAAAAAGATGTTGTTCCTGAGATTAAACCTAAGGCTTAAAGAATAATGTCAGGCATAAAAAATATAAAGGAATATTTTGAAAGGTTTTTTTTCTTCCGTTAGTTAAATAAGAATTAATCCTCAAATGAAAACAATGACAGAACATGACAGAGGCCGTAATTCATCGTCTGATTCGATTTATAAAATCAAGTGATGTGAGGGAAACTTACAAAACTATTAAACAAAATGAGGCATGAATTCAAGATGAATCTTACCTTGCTCACAGTAGAAGAAACTAGAGAATTCAACCCTTGAAAGGATATAAGATATAGTAATTGAAGTATCTCACATGTCTTGTATTTACTTATAGAAAATACAGAGGAAAAACTACTTTCTTATCAAACAACCAATTTAATGTGATTGCAGTAGAAATAATACTAAATTGAAAACACTCACTTATCAAGGAATAACATAAAGAAAACTAGAGATATGGAATACAAGAGGAGAACATAATTCAAACTGCACAAAATTGGAATCCCTGTTTGCACTTGTATTAATTCTCACAAAAGGAGAGTTCTCTCTATTACATTTGGCAAGAAGTAGCATGTGTTGAGTCTTCAAACTATGCATTTATACAAAAATGATCTCAACCCTAGGCGGTTGGAATTCTCATAATTCAAAAACAGTAAATATTACAATATGTAAAATTTGATGAGTTTCGTTTGCATATTCTCTGTCTCTTCACCTACTGGCATAGATGTTTCTTCTTCTTCTCCTCCAGCTCAGAAACAACTGGCCTCTAATCATGACCTGGAAATGCTTTGGTCGAAAAGACCCAACTACAGGTTATTGTGAATTGTAGATTCTCGTGGTTGAGATATCAACATTCTCCAGTGCCCAACCAATCATATCATTATAAGGCACGAGCCTAGGCCATGTTGCTATTTTATCCATCTTTGATTGAAAAACATACTTGTATTTCATAACTTGGGTTTCAGTCACATCATTGCCCGAATCATCTGGGTAGTTTATGAATTCGTATTGTAGAATTTCATATACCTGTGTCCAGGTTTTCACGGTATCTATGGTTCTAGGTGAAGTGTCTGAAAGGACATCCATATTCGGGTTCAAGGTTTCACCAGACACTTTAGCTACTTTCTGTGGAGCCATGATATCACGAGTTCAAAACTCTGTTACCTGTTACAGGAAATGCACAAACTTGTTATCTTGCTCAAACTTGCTTTTATGCGAGCTAACTATTAGAATTCAACCTCCAATATCGTTATTCACCTTAATTTGCATCGATTTTATGAATACCATTTACTGGCGAAGTATTCAGTTTCCTTAATGAAAAGATTTAGGCGATGACCCACGATCTTATTTGGAATCATTGCCATAGATACGTTATTAATTCCATTTAATGTTTGGTGGTTCGTTATCAGGAGGTTGTATAGATGAAATTTGAATTTACCTGAATTACGATTCAACAAAAAAATAACATGAGATAATAGTGTTTATCCCGTTAACTAATCATGTTTAAAATTAATTCTTTTCGGGCTTTTGGACCTCGGGATATCTAATAACAGCTCGAGCTATGATTTCCGAAACTCAAAATTGCGTAGGGATTGATTATTTGCTAATTGTCTTTAATCTTTAATTAACCTTGTTTAACGCTTAAGGCATTTAGGGAGTTCAGGCTTCGTTAATTCAGGATATGATAGATGGTGAATGTCTGAACTTTGAAAGCGTGAAACTATTAATTGATTTTTTTATTGGATTTTAGTTCCTTTTTAGGTATTTATCATTAAGTGTTTTTTTCGGATTTTCGGACCTCAGGATTTTGTTATTTGCTCGAGACATGATCCCCGAAACGCGAAATCGTGAAGTGGTTAATTAATTTTAATCATGTTTTATCCAGTAAATAATTGTTCTTAAATTTAAGTATTTCGGGGTTTTGTGCTTCGTGATATTTGAGTGCAGTGTATGGAAAATATTCAAACTCCGAAAGTGCAAAGTTATTTAATTAATTATTAATCGAGATTAAATTATTTAAAATGGGCTTAGATTTTTGGTATCTATATGCTTCGGGTATCGGAAAAACAAATTTATGGATGTATTCGACAGAACACTACTCATAATGACATGTCAAAGCTTAGGGAGGTAAATGTGTACGATGACTAAGACCCTTTGAACACCTTTCAGATATCGGGACTTTGGATTTGCTACATGGTGAAATGCCCAAAGTGTGAAACTATGAAACCCAAAACTTTGAATAATGTCTGTAGAGGCTTGACCTTTTTAACATTCAGGCGACTCCAAAGCGTTCGAGAAAAAAAGGATCTTTCAATCGATGAGGGAATCAGATTGACGATGGACCTTGTGTACTCCTTAAGGATAGAAGACAAAAATGATTTATTATTGGGATTTGATTTTGAGATGAAGTAAAAAGAAACAGGGTAAAGCTTTGGGCTTATTATTTTAAAAGTGCTCCAACAACACCAATGACCAATAATCATGTGGTTTATGCCATGATCGACATCAAATCATCTATTCACATGTTGTATATTCATACCATATAGGTTTGGTATGAAGACATTGGGATTGGGGCCACATCATTCCTTTACAACATACCCTCCCAAGTTGCAATGGAGTATATCCCTTATGTATGAGTACTTTGAAGACTTCGGGGGCTCTTTCCTCAAGTGCTCATTGTCTTCTTGATGTATATGTTGTGACATAGATCCACATTGTATTTTATCATGGCTATGATCTTATTTATGACATGGATCCACTGTGTATTCTTTCATGGCCATGGTCTTGCATTTCATGTCATGGATTCATAGTGTATTATTTTGGCAGTGATGCTTTGCTACTCTTAAGATTCTAATTATGTCTACGTGGGGGATGGTATATACATGATTTTATCCTTGGTGTTTGATTATAGGTACTCTTGGACCTCCAGATATATTTTCTCTCTCCTCATGCGACATCATGGATACTATTTTATGGTAATGTGTTTCAACCATCCATTCCTTTTTTGACCTCACACATTATGGGACATCTTTTGTAGCCTTAATTTCCATCCTACAAGGACATAAGGGAATCCAACTGAATATGAAATCCAAAACACAACTCTAGATTAATATTTATGTCACTTTTGAAGGGTGTCACTTGTCATACATAGGACAACAAACGATTAGTTGCGAGTAATCTATAATGCAACCAGTGACACCCTCTGTAACCTTCTAGATTCACAGAGTTTTGAAGAGGTAAGTGTTAGGATATTTAGACACTTAGGAGTTAGTTAAGATCAAGTTGGTATAATGTGTCATTAGGTAAAAGTGTGCTTCTTAGTGTGTTTCTTTAATATAATTTAGTATGTATTTGTAGTTAGGTAATCTGACCATCACAATATGTTCCCAACATAGAGTGATCCAACAGATCATATTCTCTTCGATCTTAATGGATACATTGATCTATGGCTTAACACCCAATTGGTTCATGATCTCTATTTAAAGATAATGGAGGGTCATTTTCCGATGATCGATTGCGAGAAACTCTCTTGTAAATATATCTATAATATTTTTTCTTTGCACTAATAAATTGCTCCAAGTGGCCACATTGGCTGGGGCCATGGATGTTTCCTCGTAATGGTTTTACCACGTCGAAACATCAGTGTGTTGATATTTGATCTAGTTTTTTGAGTGGTTACTGAAGGTGTTCTTCCTCTATTGGAATACCTGTGTTGTTGAACATGGTATCAAAGCTCATTTGAAGACCTTCTCTCAGTGTAGATTGAGATCGTGAGGCTGTGTTGTCTCATCTCTAGATTCTGCCATTTCCATACATTTTTGGGTTGAGAGAAATATTCCATTGCATTCAGAGCACTCCTTTAAGTCGAGAATGATTTTTGTTTCACTTGAAAATGTTTTTGTTTTCCCAAGATACAACCATTTCAACCAGATCCAGAGGTATAAAGCCCAAATATGCCCTTTAAAATTTTTGTAGAGTTAATATTTCAGTTTTATTTTTGTTTTTTGTTTTTTATATATTTATTTCCGAGTTGCTGCTCTTATCATTTTTCATATGCTCTTTTCCATGTTCCCTATGCGATCTTGAAAAATAAAAAACAGAGCGAAAAGGGTTTTCATGTCTACGTATGCTCTTTGTCGTGTGCTCTGTGCGATCTCAGTAAATCTGAAATAGAGAGAAAATTTTCATTTTCCAAGTAAGCTAACTGAGATCTAACCCTTATTTTCATCAAGATGCAAATTTGTTTTCTTGTGTGAAAACAATTTTTTTTAGCACGCTCTCCAAGGCCGTCTTCCACAACAACAACAACAACAACAACCCCAATCCTCCTTCTAAACAATAGGAAATGTTTTGAACTAACTCACTTGGTTAAAAGTTATTTAGTTAGTAAGAGGTCTTGAGTTCAAGTCTCTTTTTTGTTACATTTCTTGAAAAAGTTCATGCATCCATTGCAAAGTGAATTTCATTTAATTTAAAAAGTGAATGACTAAGTAGCTTTAATATTGGTTTTAGTTACTTTTTTGCATGCAACTTTAATTTACAAAGTAACTATATTGTTAAAGTGATTCCCATATATTCTATAAAAGTGTGTCACTTCATAAGTAAATTATTTAAAAGTGAGCTTATAGGCACAATTAGGAGGATCATCACCACGTGGAACAACTTGTACTTTCCATGTGACTCTTTGTGTACCATTTATGCATTTTTTCAAAAGGGCATAGCTTTCACATCCAAAGTCCGTTTTCAATGCCTTTTTTTTCAAACAACCTATTTTTTGAGATCTTTCCATCCATACCATCAATTTAATCCTTTTCTACATATTTCAATATGACATCTCCCAATGATATTTTGATTACTAGTACCAACTACTTCTCATTTAAATACCATATGGAGGATGTATTAAGGAGTAGAGGATTGCATCTAATTACCTTGGGAAAAGAAAAAGAACCCATTGCTGATGAAAAGAAATTCAAATGGGCTAATAAGAATGACGAAGCATGTGGATTGATCAAAATGTCTATCTCTCCTGATTTAAGGTTTCACCTTCAAGTAATTGATGGCCCTGATAAAGCTTGGGAAAAACTTGAATGTGTGTTTTGTAAAAACAATATTATTCGAGCCCAGCTGATAGAAAATCAGATAATGACTTTAAGTCCAAATGTTTTTTCTTGCATTGAATACTATTTATCTAAGTTCAAAACACTTAGAATTTTATGTGAAGAGTGTAACATAAAGGTGGACGATGAGCATTGCATATATATTATTATTGCTAAGCTTAGTAGTGCATATTTAATGTTTGTATCTACCTTCTATGCCACCAAAGAATATTTAGGGACTTTTGTTGAGATTAAATTTCACTAAGTATTTTATAAGTCTCTCTCTTGTACATCTCATTTCCCACATTTAGAAAAAAATTGATTTCTTGCGGGTTCATGAGCCTTATCTTCAAGTTATGCTCCATTCAAAATGCACCTTCCCTCTCCACCGTATCGATTTTGCACCAACACTTAGTCATTTCTTTAGTTTTTCGCAGAACGATGGGTTTATGGGTTGATCACACATTTTTATCCAAGTCCAAATCTACATCAAAATGCACTCCAAAGTTCCACGATCCTCATATCACACCATACTTAGAATATTTCAAGCGTTATTACCACAAGTTTTAATTACACATTCATTTCATGTCTGATCCTCCATCCGTTTGCTTCACAATAATTAGTCATTTCTTAAGATTTCATTTCTCTCTCTTAATATTTTAACACTTAGTCAATTCAACGTTCTACCATGGAGGAGGAGATCATATCACAAGTTTTAAAAATATTCTTTTCTTTCCTCTGCCCGCTTTGCAACACTTAGCCATATTTTGAGATCTTATCGCGAGATCAGACTTACTCCACTTCCTTCCTTTATATTCGTTTCTTCACCACTCCGCTCTTTTGTGGTGAATCCTCATTTCTCTTGTCACATTCCCAAAGTAACATTAAATGCAAATATTATTGGAAACAAAAAATGGTTAATTACCAAAGGAACGTTATTAATGGTGATTTTCTCATGACTATTCTCAATAAATTCAAATTAAATTCTCCTTAAGTGTTCTTTCAAAAAAAGAGTTGTAGGGTTTATTATGTAAAAATACTTACTTTGATATTAACAACCAGAAAGATTGTAGATAATCTGCGAACCCTAAAGTGAGTAAAGAAAGTTTATGTGGGGATACTTTGAATAAATTTGTATGAGAAGATCCAAAATATCACTGGTCTAGAGCTTACAAACATTATTCTACATTGGTGCCTCAAGAAAAAGATATTAATGATATATGGATATTTGGAATTGCTAAAACAGGGTGTGTTCCATAAGTCTTTAATGTTACATAGCTTGTTATATGGTGCACAAATAATTACGAGAAAGACCAAATAATCATTCAGTTGAAGCGAAAATCTCCGATTTCTTTGGTGCCATCAACTTTCAACAAAATAATCTAGTTACTCGAGCCAATAATGACCTTCAAAGTTGAATAAGCCAAGGACTTCATAAAATCTAGAAAGAATGATTGGGATCTATTGCTGCAATATCTTGAAGATACCGCAACAATGCTAAAAGATATATCAATAATATAGGTTAGTTAACTAAGAAAACCATATCAAGAAATGACATGGATTCTTGCTAGGATTCTTGGAAAAGAGTGAAGTGCTAGAATTTCTTGTCTCACTAGTATATTAGGCCCATTTTCCAATGATTTACCGATGCATGTTCATCGCCACAATGTCAAAAGTACGACAAAGGAAACAATAATTTTTTCATCACGTCACCTTCGTCAAAATTACGACATTCAAGAGTGCATCGCAAGAATGACAAACACATTCATTTTAAGAGAGACAAAAGTGTCCCAATCAGTTTGTTCCAAATTCATCACATTGTCATCGCTAGTAGGTCAGATGATCGAAGCATTTCCGTCGTAAGAGTGACCAATTATCGACAATTTTTTCCTGGTAGTTTGTCACAATCACATCATGTGGTCATTGCTAGTATGTCAGAAGATCATCGTTTTCCTGTCATAAGAGATACTAATTAGCAACAAATTTTTCCTGGTAGTTCGTTGTAACGACATCACATGATCATCTCTAGGACATTTGTCTAGTGAAAAAAAAATGACAAACCTTTGATGAATCTTCCACAATAGATCAACACGTCTTTGTTGAAAAATTGACGAGTTACCGACGAAAATGCTGTATGTTCAACGTTTTTATATGAGGAGGAAAAAAATACTCTAGTCGAACCATCGACGAACTGGGTCATTGGTGGTCCGATGAATGACTAGTACTACAATATATATGTATATATGTCTGACAAATGGCTACTATTATAGTTGTGTGGTGTATCAATCACACAACTAATCTCTTACACATATCACAATTCTCACCTAATATATACGATAGGTTCATATAAACCATAACACCCTAGATGATATCTCTACTAAATAATCATAACAATAAACAACACTAATAATGATGTGATTACCATAATTAACTCCACCATGTTAGTATTGATATCACAAATAGTATGAACTCAAAACAATCACTAAGCTTGTCATATGTAATGGTTATGCTTATGGTGTAATAAGTGTACTTGTATATTTGACATAAGTTACTAGAATGGTATTAGTACTAACCTGTATAAGTATGGTAAACTGTGTTTTATTCACTATATATGGAAGCTCCTTATTACTACAAGTCAGTGATTACGGTCATTCTACTTACATATTCTATTGATTCATAGATTGGAAAAATTACCATTATAATACAACATGTATCAAGTAAGTACTACAAAGATGTATTTCCATATCAATTACGTAGAGGTTATTCAATATTCAAACTAGTGATAAGGTTCTACATTAAGCAAGAAGATACATTGTAAGCAATTACAATTTGTGGTTATAAGTAGTGCTATCCTGTTGAATATGGAACCAATGTAAGCTATTATTCCCATTACTCTTAGCTCATCTTGATTCTATGAGCTTGTACAGGTATAACAAGATAAGTACTAAGCACATACTAGTAATCATAGATAAGTATGGACGTGTTTCCCCTAATAGATATGATAGTTGAAATCATACGACTAATAGGTAAGAAAATCAATGATATCAATATAGCTCTTAGTGAGATCAAAGCACATCCCACATGAACAATTACATGATTACACTAATGAAATGTAACGAGTTTCTTATCTCTGTAATTATGGATAATCCGTTCAATGAAAGGATCTTAGTAAGCTCTATGAATACTAAGGAGCTAATAGATATGGATTTACTTATGCAAAAGAGTAACTAGTATTAAGTAAAAAGGGATAGTAGAACCAAGCTTTCCATATCATATATAGGGTAAAGTATTAGTATGTGTCAACGGTTATCACATAGATCTAGTGTTAGCATGATGAGGTATAGCTTATGACTACTCTTTCTAGGCATGTAGTATCATTAACATTGACATGTTACTTACTATGAACTATAAAATAGATCTTGTTCAATACTAATTCCAAGAACCTTCCATGATAACAAATGGTTTCAATGTTTGAACATGTTATACACATCTACTATTACAGGTATACTAATTACTCATAATACACCTATCATTAACTAGTAGAGAGTAATGAAAATAAATTATAGTGTAATAAAAAGATATTGGTCATTAAGTAATCTACCTAATTGAATATCACATATCCATATATTATGGAACAAAGGTAATAGAGTAGAACATATAAGCTTTACCTATTTATCTATGCAATTAATGGTCACGTTCATTGGATATTAATACTAAGAGTAATCATATGGAAACCATAGACATGTACAAAGGTTATTATGAAATAAAAATGACAGTTAAGTTGAGTAAGAATCAATACTACCACTTATAAGGGCGTTATCTAACTGTTCTACATTTTGGCGTTTTTCACCGGAATCCAACGACATAATTCTTGACAAAATCGTAATTTTCTGTTGTTTAAATTGCATTTCTGAATGCATAAATGGATTCATTGTGTTGAAAAACCCTTGGGGCACTTCTAATATATAGATTTAACCACTCAAGTTTGTATATCCAACACTTTCTCACTGGATTTCAAACAAAATTAAACAGAAAAAAGTCACTGAAAAAGGGCCAAAACGTAGAATGTTTAGACTACAACACTTATAAGAAACATGTGAATAGTGATTACTTTCCCTAATCTAATCATAATTGAACATACATGTTATTAATTACATGATATTGGAATCTTCTAAATACATAGGTGCATGTATTAGTACCATTGCATTAATTGGACTTGGTAAAGGTATTGGCATAGTGTTTACATCACTTATATTAGTTACTTCTAGAAATCCATATATAGCAAGACAAAAGTTCTCATATGCCATATTAGCATTTGCAGTGGTAGAAACAATCTCCTTTTTTTCTCTAATGATTTCATTCCTAATCTTGTTCTCATAAGTTAAACTAACTCATCACACTTTCCATAATATAGAAACAACACTAATCTGACCATTGCTTGAAGTTCACAATCCTTGATAAGAGCTTAGATACTGACAATCTCATATCAACATTTCCCTAATATTATCCCTATATGATTACCATTGCTTTGGTGATAAAGAAAGATTACATATTAAGCATTAGAAATGGTACAAATATATTATAGAGATAAGCACGTATGAATAGTGTATCATTACCATACCTTATCTATACATTCTAACACCACTAGTTACATAGATAGAAGCAAGGGTATTCTATCATTATAAGTTGATGAACACA
>ML782107.1:711908-725867 GCA_009831015.1 Picea engelmannii | reverse complement strand
AGGATTGTATCTTCCTCTTGGAGGTTTATCCCTCCCTTTAAATTTGGAAGCTGTAGCTACCTTTGGAAGTCATTACTTCCCTTGAACAATAACTATTGATTATTTCTCATATATTGTGCATGGTGTATTGGTGTAACTCTTATTCTATTGTTCATTGCTCATTAGATATAGTTGAATGGTTTAAGTATAAGTTGAAAAAGGTTTTAAAATTGTACTTGATACTGATTCACCCCCCTCTCAGTATCAACATCAATGTGTTTACATAATCAACACGTAACATTAATTAGTAATGACATAGTTAAGTTTAGTTCCTTATACATATTAACTAAACATCATTCGTGGATTCCTTCTAGTTGATACTATACATATATCAATTATGTAAGATCAATATATGGTAATCAATGCCAAGAATTTAAGCAAAAAAGTAAGTAAGCATAACGTTATCAGAGTAAGTAATGAAGTTGTATACACACACCATAGTACAAGGTATACAAGTTATTATATATCACGTATTATCTTTAATGAATGGTCAATATTATTACATGCCATGAGATCAAAATATTATGGGAATATGCATATCTATCTTACTTCACAGTTCATGGTAAAACTATCTATAAATATGATGTTTGATCTCATTATCTTACAACACCCATTCTGAATGCTATGTGTAACATCCCGCTCTTGCACACATTGAGCGAACTTATTATTTGAGGACACTTGCTTGCAAGTGATCCAGATTATTATACTATTAAACATTTGATTTTGATTATGAGGCGTTATGGGTTGATGACATGTTGTTTTGCTGCATTGACTTAGACAGGTGCTATTGACTCAGTTTTACTGAATGTGCAGGATTTTGGACCTCGACGATGCAGAGGCATCGATGGAACCCCTTGGACTCCGGATCGAGTCAGGGAGTGAACTATTGGGGTTTGATTATTTTATATGTGATATTTGTGCATCTGATTAGATGATATGTTTATGGATATATTTCTGACATGATTCGTTGATGATGCAGGCTGACGATAACTTGCTGACCAGACTCACATGTGGAGAAGAGGGGTCATGCAGGACTACCAGAGATGTTGAGGGAGAGGTGTGGACAACAATCGTGCCACAACCTACTAGCACTCCTGCCATGGCTTGAGTTGTAGGTTAACAATTACCTAGTTCAAGAGGACCCATGATGCCGTGAGGGCAGACTGTGACAATCGCTCACAATGATTCTAAGGGGCGTACAATAAGGCAGGGACCTTATTCCTTAGAGGCCCTTAGTCTCCCACAAGATCACCTGGCAGAGTATTGACTCCAGGGGTTTTTGATGTCTACCAAGTCAGTCAAGAGGTGAGTGGCACCCTTGGAGCATGTGGTGCGTCCTGAAGGGCATGTCGCGCAAGAAAAATGGAAAGAGGCGAGTGGCGCCCTTGGAGCATGTAGTGCGTCCTGAAGGGCATGTCGCGCAAGAGAAACAAAAAGAGGTGAGTGACACCCTTGGAGCACCTAGTGTGCCCTGAAGGGCACATCGCATTGTTATTTAATAATTGGATAAACCTAGATGGATTTAGGACGAATAACATGTTAAGGAAGATCTAAAACTTTTCCCCTAATAAAATGTCGCCCAACCTAGGAAAATAAATCCTAGGTCTAAATTATACTTGTGATAAAATTTTTATCTAGTTATTTAAATAAATAAATAAATAAATATATATATATATATATATATATATATATATATATATATATATATATATATATATATATATAATAATGATAATATTCATTAATCTTGTGACAAGAAGGGGGTAAGCAATTAAATTGATTTATAAAAATCTTTTGGGATAAATTTAAAAAGGGGAAATAATTTTTTTACTATTTTACGCTAATTAAAATTTATTATAAAAAAAGAGAAAGGGAAAAAGGGTAAGTTTCTGCACATGCCTTTTTGAGTTTAAATAAAAAAAAGAAAGAGGGAAATCTAAAATAATTAGGAAACTAGGAAAAAGCAGGAAACATAAAAAAAAAGGGGGAAACACAAGGAAAAAGTAGATAGTCTAACTTAGTAAGGTATCTAGCATTTAAGAACTTTCTAATTTAAACTCAACTAATAAATTAATAAGGGGGAAAGTCATTAAAACTTGTAAAGGGAAATGGGGACACCTAGGAGCGATTCTAGGAGTGCCTTTAGGTGAGTGAGGGAAATAAGGGTAATTAATTTATGGAGGAATGAAGGGGATGGGTGACACATGTACGGGGAAGATTTTTATGAATTAAAGTAATTAAACATCAAATTAAATGGGATTTTGGGAAAGTAAGGGACTCAAAACTCTATATAATGGAGGGAGGAGAAGGATGATGGATCTCTTCTGTTTGCATAACTTTATGCTGCAGAAATTTATACTTGACTGACTTAGCTTGTGGGAGTTGGGATACCCAGCTCAGTGAGGAGTGGTAGCTCAGCCTTGCAAGGCGAGATGGGAGCTAGTTGATTCTCTGGTTAGTGTGCATGGCCCCTTTGTGGATCGGGGGGCTAAGGGGGAAGAAGAGTACCCCTAGTGTTGGATAGGAGGTACCAGTGAAGTCTCATTGGTCGACAAGTGGGAGTTTCATGGAGCGCGCGAGACATCAACTCAGGGCGGGTGATTGGGCAACGATACGCTTCCTTTATTTCTGTGTGGTAGATTGTTAGTATGATTTATGCTTTCAGTTATGTATGCTTAATCACGTAAAGAATATGATAGTCTTAGTGTTCTAGTTGATGACTGAAATTTCCCCATAGCCTTAGCTTGATGTTGATTGATTTTCCATAGCCTTCGATCCCTGCATGTCTTGACCATCCTGAGGTTTATTGATTATGATGATTTCGGTTTACTTTGCCTTCGTCCCTAGCTCATTAGTCCACACCTGAGCAGTCGGCCAGGAGCCTGATCTATGGTCATCGCTTCGACGTTAATAGACCTATGGATCTCAATGCCCTACTTTTCTGTGTGTGGATGATGAACAAAGGATGTTCTTATCAACTGTCTACCTTTGTTGTTCACCCTTGGCTGATTGTTTGTCTTGTGCCTTGATGCATTTAATTCACCCTACAAAATTTGATTGATGGTGAAGTTTTCTTTTAACTTGACGTTTTTTATATCTCGTTTCTTATCTTGTTTTATACCTCATATTTATATCTTGCTAGACATTTCCTGCATTTTTATATTTCGTTTGTTTTCCTAGCGATTACCACTTCTTCAATTGCACTTCGTTGACTTGGGGGAAATTTTTTCCCAGCAAACCTTTTTATTTCTGGTCAGTTGTTTGGATTGCCAGGTGCTTGACAAAGATACACGCTTTTCATTCTAGACATCAATTGTATATTGGTTAAGAATAATTTTTACTTCTGGGCATTTTGTTGAATGGTTAATCTCAATGAATTTATTTTGGATAGTTATAACTCAGTGATTGGTGAACCATTGCCTGTTTTTCTTTAAGGTGTTAGATACAACGTTTTCCCCTCTACAATTTAACAGATCTAAAGGTAGATTTACCTGCCTCTTGAGTACAAAGTCACATGATTTTTCCACTGAGAAGTTGCCCATTTTTGTGCTATTCCCCTGATTTGCACATCCTATATTATTCCTTTGTTGAATGTGTTTCATTGCAAAGTTAATTAGATAAGCAATTTATGTATCCATTCCTGCATTGATTGCGTTGAATTTATTGTTGCAAATTGTACCCACGTCTTGCTGTAGTACCAATTCCTTTGCGACATGTAATACCAATTACTCATACAACGATTTTCATATTAAATGGTGACAACAATGCGATTTCCTTCTGATATGTCTCTGTACAACTATTCTACTTGTTTAAAGTTGACTGTGTTTCTGCCTTAAGGACCAAGATTTGGACCACGAATTTGCCTTTAATTATTGACTGAGTTTACCGCTGGAATGACCACGCAATTGCTTTAATTTTTGACTGCGTTTGCTGCTGGAGTGACCACAAAATTGCCATTAAAATGATGACCGTGTTTTCTTGTTATTTACCACGAATTTGCCATTAAAATGATGACTGCGTTTTCCTATTATTTACCATGAATTTGACATTAAAATGATGACTGCGTTTTCCTATTAATTACCCCGAATTTCCATTAACTGTGGATTGTGTTTGCGGTTGAATGGCCACGAGTTTTCCTTAAATGTTGGTTGCACCTTTTAACCTGGAAATGAAAACAATTCTAGACAACTAACTAAATGCTTCGACGTTTATGCCCCTGATTTTTACCTTTACCTGGCCGCTTGTCTAGTTGGCATTGTTGGTTTGGACAACTTTCCTCCCTTTTAGTTAGCTATATTAAGTATTGTTATAAGATATTTTTAGCAATGGCATCGATTATAGTGAATGGTTCTGAATGACATTAATTATGATCAGGCCCTACAATTAAATCCCTTTAGACGATTATGGCAGTAAATCTTATTAAGTGCGTATGGCAGTAAATCTCACTTAATACATCTGGTAGTAAATCTTATTAACACATATGGAAACAAATCTTATTAAAGTGCATATGGCAGTAAATCTTATTTAATACAGATGGCAATAAATCTTAATAAAGTGCATATGGAAGTAATTCTCTTTTAATACATATGGTAGTAAATATTATTAAAGGCATATGGTAGTAAATCTAATTATAGGTATATGGCTTTAGTTTCTCATTGAATGTATATGGCTTTATGGCATTGCCACTTCTTAGTAGATTCTTTTAATGTTCATAGACAACTGTCATTTTGGTACGGTTAGTATAGATAGTCAACATGATGTAATTGAAGGTGTTGATAAGTGTTTCATTGTATCTTTCCGCCTTGATATGGTTAATGTTGTCATATGATGTCATTTTTTAGTAAGATTGTAATGTTGGGATTAATTTAGAATTGCCGCAAATTAATTTGAATTTAATGATTAAATGAGATTGGTGAGTCTTGACTAAAGGTAAGTTACACTTTCTAAGTTAAAGTGCAATTAATGATAAAATTAAATTTGTAATTATCCACATCAGACTAGATGAATGGGTTGGGTTGTTGCACGATCATGTATCAATTTGCATTTTCTTGTTGATGTCATCCTGTGTCTTGCCGACCCGTTGCTTGGGGTGTGGGTGTAGTCTCCTTGTCCGTTGTTTCATCCTAGCGTGTCATATTTATATAGAGTCCTCGGTCCAGATAGGATGTGTTGTGCCAAGTTATGGACGCGTCTATCACCTGGGGACAACATGATTCCTGATGAGGGGATCATGGTGTGCCCTATTGGGTAGCGATGAAGATTCTCCTGCCACAACTGGACATGGCCGTCGAAGATGTGTCATGGGAACTGTTCAAGGTACCTATCAGAGGAATTCATTGAGCGTCAGCTCAATGAGTTCCACGCCTTACGACAGGGAAACTGTATGATTCCTGAGTACAATGCCTATTTTATGGAGATGCTCTGGTATGCTCCACATATTAACACTGAGAAACTTAAGGTCAACATGTTCGTGTTCAGCCTTAATGGAAACATACGTGAAAAGGTTAGGATTTTGATGGCTCAAACCTTTCATGATGTCATCCATAAGGCCCTCATAGCAGAGGAGGATCTTATTAGTGGGGGTCAGAATAGGACTCCAGTGAAACCAGCAGGGCAGGTGTCATCTAGTGCACAACAACATCAGACACCAACCAGACATACACCATGATATCATGGCTTCCAGAGGGGATATACTTTCACTACACCTCAGCGACCGACGCCCCAGCAACGAACACCTTATCGGGGACCATAGAATCAACAACAACATCGACCGCAACAACAACATTTTAGGCCTATTCAACAGAATAGACTAGGATTCCAGGCCGGTGGGCCGTCATATTCTACTTAGGGTACCAGGAGTACTGGATCGAAGAAGGGGTGTTGGACGTGTGGGGAGCCACACTACCAACACGACTGCGCAATGGAGAGGACTAGAGCATCTGGATCATCTGGACCCACTACCATGAGATATTTGGGTAAGGCCCATCAGATTCATGCAGTGGTGAATAACCATGAGGAAGAGCACCAATAGACTGTGCTCGAGATATTAGGTACCTTCACTGACCAGACCCTTAGTATTTTGATAGATCCCGGTGCTACCGAGAGTTTCATTTCTGGTGCAACGCTAAAAAGGATTAAGGTAAAGGCAATCGAACAAGATGAGTTTATCTTTGTAGAGATGGCTTTGGGAGCCAAACATAAGGTTCGAGGAAAGGTTATAGGATGTATCCTTAAATTGGGAGAGTTTGTCACTAGGGCCAACCTGTACGTCACAATCTTAGGATCTTATGATGTCGTGATCAATATGGACTAGTTGGAATCACATGAGGTGATACTTAACTGTAAGATGAATTGATTGAGCTTGGTCTATGATGAGGGGTGAATACGCGTGATTGTAGGACGAAACTAGGGAATTTCCCCGAGGTTCATCTCTTCCTTGCAACTACGGAAGAGCATGCGCAAGGGATGTAAGCTTTATGCGATCCTTGCGTTAAACAAGAAGGGAATAACAGAAGGTCTAGAACACCTTCTTGTGGTGAGAGAGTTTACGGATGTCTTCCCAGAGGAGTTACCTGGGATGCTGTTGAAGAGGGAATTTGAGTTTACTATAGACCTAAAACTGGGGACTGAACTGATAGCTAAAACGCCTTATTGGATGTCGACCCCAGAGTTACAGGAGTTAAAAATGCAACTAAAGGGATTGTTGGACCTGGGACTGATACATCGAAAGTGTCACCGTGGGGTGCGCTTGTTATTTTCATATGAAATAATGATGGGTCATGGAGGATCTACATTGAATATCGTCAATTGAACAAGGAAATGATCAAGAATCAATATCTGTTGCCGAGGATTGATGATCTATTTGATCAAATGAAGGGTGTGACGGTGTTCTCAAAGATCGATTTGCAATCAGGGTATCACCAGTTACAGATCAAGGAGGATGATGTCCCTAAGAATTCCTTTAAGATGAGGTTTGGACATTACGAGTTTATTATTTTACCATTTTGAATGACAAATGCCCCAGGGGTATTATGAGTTTGATGAACGGGGTGTTCCATGAGTACTTGGACAAGTTCATCCAAGTATTCATTGACAATATATTGATCTACTTTCAGATGATGAAGGAGCATCAAGAGCACTTGCGCTTGGTACTACAGTGTTTGCGAGAGCACAAATTGTATGGGAAGCTATCCAAATGCTCATTTTATCAATCAAATATTCACTACTTAGGGCATGTCATCTTTGGTGAAGGTATCGCTGTGGATCCAGTGAAGGTTGAGGTTATTATGGAATGGCTTGTGCTGATTCACATCCCAGAAGTACGTAGCTTCATGGGTCTAGCCAGATACTATCGACGGTTCGTCGAGGGATTTTCGAAGATATAAAATCCAATCATGGAATTGCAAAAGAAGAATAAGAAGTTTGTTTGGACCGAGAAATGCATGGAAACATTTCGGAGGCTCAAGGAGCTGTTGACAACAACACTGATACTAAAGGTCCCTGACATGGACACATACTTATTGGTATGCATTGACGCATCCAAGGAAGGCTTAGGCGGAATCTTGATGCAAGACAGTCGAGTGATCGCTTACATCTCGAGGAAACTGAGAAGGCATGAGGAGAACTACGTGATGCACGATTTGGAGTTGTTATCCATCATATATGCCTTGAAGGTTTGGAGACACTACCTTGTTGGACGAAAATTTGAACTAAATATGGACCAATGTGGACTACAACACATCTTTACACAAAGCGACCTGAATGCGCGACATCGCCATTGGTCATAATTGCTTAGCGAGTACGAATTCGATATTACTTACATAAAAGGAACAATGAACTGAGTGGTAGATGCATTGAGTCAGAGGCCACACATCTTTTCGGTGTTTCCTCTTCAGACGAATCTACGTGAAAAGATTCTAACTTTACAACGTGACGATGACTGGTACAAAGAGGTTGAGGGTTTTATTGGACAAAACACAATGATGGTACCAAAATTTGAAGGATTTACGTTTGACGACGATGGATTATTGAGGTTTAAAAATTGGATTTATGTACCACCAAATGATGATTTGAGGAGCTTGATCCTAAGAAAGGCTCATAGAGCAGTATACATGGCTCACCCGGGAGTCATGAAGATGAGGGCATACCTTAAACCCTTATTCTTCCTGAAGGGAATGAATATTGAGATAGTAAAATATGTGGCCATATGTCTAGAATGTCAGAAGGTAAAGGCTGAACATATACATCCAGCAGGATTACTACAACCACATGCTATTCTGGAATCGAAATGGGAGGTTATTTTGATGGATTTTATTGTTGGATTTCCACTGACAGCAAGGAGACATGACTCAATTTTCATAGTATTAGACACTCTGACGAAGAATGCTCACTTTATTCCTATGCGTACAAAGTATCAAGCACCTGACATAGCTAGAGTTTTCATTAGTGAGATTGTGAGGCTGCATGGCGTGCCTAAGAGGATTATATCCGATCGAGGATCGATGTTTACGGGGTGATTTTGGATGAGTTTCCAAGAGGCCTTGGGAACCCAACTTAAATTCAGTACTGCGTATCACCCGGAGACTGATAGGCAGACCGAACGAATGAACTAGACCTTGGAGGACATGTTGCACTTGTACATGATGGACCAACAAAAGTGTTGGGAAGAATTCTTTCCTTTGATAAAATTCACTTATAAAAACAGTTACCAAAGCACCATTAAGATGGCGCCTTTCGAGTTTCTTTACGGGTGACCATGTCAGACGCCTTTGAGTTTGGATTGGCTTGAGGATAGGATTCTGGTGGGACCAGAAGTGATCCAAGAAATGGAAGAGAAAGTGAAAACAATAAAATAAAGGATTAAAGAAGCGCAGTATCGACATAAGAGTTATACCAATGCGCATCGTGTCGATCGTAGTTACGTGGTTGGCGATCGAGTCTTCTTGCAGGTTAAACCGCAGAAGAGTTCGATCAAGTTTGGGAAGGGAGATAAAATCTCTCCTAGGTTCATGGGAACTTTTGAGATTGTGGAGAGGAAGGGGCCCGTGGCCTATCGACTAGCCTTGCTTGATTCTTTGATGTGTATGCACGATGTTTTTCACGTATCTATTTTGAGACATTATATTAGTGATCCCACACACATTATTGACACGAGTTCCTTGTGGGTATCGAACGAGGGGCCGCTCATGGCTGAGATGATACGCATATTGGATCATCGTGTTCAACAACTATGGTGTCAAACAGTATATCAGGTCAAGGTCCAGTGGGACAACTATATTCCACACTCGACGACCTGGGAGGATGCATATGATATGCACCAACAGTTTCCATTTTTGTTTGACAGATAGACTTATGATACCATGATACACATTATTTCAACACTTATACTATGAAACTTCGGGAAGAAGTTTAGACCAAGAGGGGGTGTATGTAACATCTCGTTCTTGTGCATGATGAGGGAACTTATTATTTGAGGACACTTGCTCACAAGTGATCCAGATTATTATACTATTAAACATTTGATTTTGATTATGAGGCGTTATGGGGTGATGACATGTTGTTTTGCTGCATTGACTTAGATAGGTGCTATTGACTCGGTTTTACTGAGTGTGCAAGATTTTGGACCTCGAGGATGCAGAGGCATCTGTGGAACCCCTTGGACTTCAGATCGAGTCAGGGAGTGAACTGTTGGGGTTTGATTGTTTTATATGTGATATTTGTGCATCTGATTAGATGATATGTTTATGGATATATTTCTGACATGATTCATTGATGATGCAGGTTGATGATAGCTTGCCAACCAGACTCACATGTGGAGTAGAGGGGTCATGAAGGACTACCAGATATGTTGAGGGAGAGGTGTGGACAACATCCCTGCCACAACCTACTAGCACTCCAGTCGTGGCTCAAACTACAGGTTAACGATTACCTAGTTTGAGAGGACCCATGATGCCGTTAGGGCAGACTGCGACAGTCACTCACGATGATTCTAAGGGGCGCACAATAAGGTAGGGGCCTTATTCCTTAGAGACCCTTAGTCTCCCACAAGATCACCTGGTGGAGTATTGACTCTAGGGGTTTTTGATGTCTACCAAGTCAGTCAAGAGGCAAGTGACATCCTTGGAGCAGGTGGTGTGTCCTGAAGGGTATGTCGTGCAAGAAAAATGGAAATAGGCGAGTGGCACCCTTGGAACACGTAGTGTATCTTGAAGGGCATGCCGCGTAAGAGAAACATAAAGAGGCGAGTGGCACCCTTGGAGCACCTAGTGCGTCCTAAAGGGCACGTCGTGTTGTTATTTAATAATTGGATAAACCTAGATGGATTCAGGATGAATAATGTGTTAAGGAAGATCTAAAACTTTTCCCCTAATAAAATGTCGCCCAACCTAGGAAAATAAAACCTAGGTCTAAATTATACTTGTGATAATTTTTTTTATCTAGTTATATATAATAATAATAATAATAATAATAATAATAATAATAATAATAATAATAATGATAATATTCATTAATCTTGTGACAAGAAGGGGGTAAGCAATTAAATTGATTTATAAAAATATTTTGGGATAAAATTAAAAAGGGGAAATAATTGTTTTACTATTTTATGCTAATTAAAATTTATTATAAAAAAAAAAAGAGAAAGGGAAAAGGGGTAAGTTTATGCACATGCCTTTTTGAGTTTAAATAAACAAAAGAAAGAGGGAAATCTAAAATAATTAGGAAACTAGGAAAAAGCGGGAAACATAAAAAGAAAGGGGGAAACACAAGGAAAGAACAGATAGTCTAACTTAGTAAGGTATCTAGCATTTAAGAACTTTCTAATTTAAACTCAACTAATAAATTAAAAGGGGGAAAGTCATTAAAACTTGTAAACGGATATGGGGACACCTAGGAATGATTCTAGGAGTGCCTTTAGGTGAGTGAGGGAAATAAGGGTAATTAATTAATTAATGAAATTAATTTATGGAGGAATGAAGGGTATGGGTGACACATGTACGGGAAGGATTTTTATGAATTAAAGTAATTAAACATCAAATTAAATGGGATTTTTGGAAAGTAAGGGACTCAAAACTCTATATAATGGAGGGAGGAGAAGGATGATGTATCTCTTCTATTTGCGTAACGTTATGCTGCAGAAATTTATACTTGATTGACTTAGCTTGTGGGAGTTGGGATATCCAGCTCGGTGAGGAGTGGTAGCTCGACCTTGTGAGGAGAGATAGGAGTTAGCTGATTCTCTGGTTAGTGTGTGTGGCCCCTTTGCGGCTTGGGGGAATAAGGGGGAAGAAGAGTACCCCTAACATTGGCTAGGAGGTACCAGCGAAGTCTCATCATTCAACAAGCGGGAGTTGCACATAGCGCGCAGGACATGAACTCAGGGCAGGCAATTGGGAAACAATACGCTTCCTTTATTTCTGCATCGTATATTGTTAGTATGATTTATGCTTTCAGTTATGTATGATTAATCAAGTAAATAATATGATATTCCAAGCATTCTAGTTGATGACTGAAATTTCCCCATAGCCTTAGCTTGATGTTGATTGATTTCCCCTGGCCTTCGATCCCTGTATGTCTTGACCGTCCTGATGTTTATTGATTACGATGATTGCGGTTTACTTTGCCTTCGTCCCTAGCTCATCAGTCCGCGCCTGAGCAGTCGGCTAGGAGCCTGATCTACAGTCATCGCTTCGATGTTAATAGATCTATGGATCTCAATGCCCCGCTTTTCTGTGCATGGATGATGAGCGAAGGATGTTCCTGTCAGCCATCTACCTCTGTTGTTCATCCTTAGCTAATTGTTGGTCTTGTGCCTTGGTGCGTTTAATTCACCCTGCAAAATTTGATTGATGGGGAAGTTTTCTTTTAACTCAGTGTTTTTATATCTTATTTGTTATCTCATTTTATACCTCGTTTTTATATTTTGTTGGACATTTCCTATGTTTTTATATTTCGTTTGTTTGCCTGGCGATTTCTACTTCTTCAGTTGCACTTTGTTGACTTGGGGGAGAAGTTTTTCCGGCAAGCCTTTTTATTTCTGGTCAGTTGTTTGGATTGCCAGGTGCTTGACAAAGCTACATGCTTTTCATTCTAGAAAACCAGTGTATATTGGTCAAGAAGAATTCTTACTTCTGGGCGTTTTGTTGAATGGTTAATCTCAGCGAATTTATTTTGGATAGTTATAACTCAGCGATTGGTGAACCATTGCCTGCTTTTATTTAAGGTGTTAGATACATCATTTTCACCTCTGCAATTTAACATATCTGAAGGTGGATTTAGTTGCCTCTTGACTGCGAATTCACACACTTTTTCCACTGAGAAGTTGCCCATTTTTGTGCTATTTCTGTGATTTGCACAACCTGTATTCTTCCTTTGTTGAATGCATTTCATTGCAAAGTTAATTAGATAAGAAATTTATGTATCCATTCCTGCATTGATTGCGTTGAATTTATTGTTGCAAATTGTACCCACGTCTTGCTGTAGTACGAATTCCTTTGCGACATGTAATACCAATTACTCATACAACGATTTGGATATTAAATAGTGACATAAATGTGATTTCCTTCTGATATGTCTTTGTACATCGATTCTTCTTGTTTAAAGTTGACTGTGTTTCTGCCTTAAGGACCACGATTTGGACCACGAATTTGCCTTTAATTTTTGACTGAGTTTTCTGTTGGAATGACCACGAAATTACTTTAATTTTTGACTGCGTTTGCTGCTGGAATGACCACGAAATTTCCATTAAAATGATGACTGTGTTTTCCTGTTATTTACCACGAATTTTCCATTAAAATGATGAATGCATTTTCCTATTATTTACGATGAATTTGACATTAAAATGATGACTGTGTTTTCCTGTTAATTACCCCGAATTTTCCATTAACTGTGGACTGCGTTTGCGGTCGAATGGCCATGAGTTTTCCTTAAATGTCGACTGTGCCTTTTAACCTGGAAATGACAACAATTCTAGACAACTAACTAAATTCTTCGGCGTTCATACCCCTGAGTTTTACCTTTACTTGGCAGCGTGTCTAGTTGGAATTGTTGGTTTGGACAACTTTCCTCCCTTTTATTTAGCTGTATTAAGTATTTTTATAGGATATTTTTAGCAATGGCATCGACTGTAGTGAATAGTTATGAATGACATTAATTATGATCAGGCCCTGCAATTAAATATCTTTAGATGATTATGGCAGTAAATCTTATTAAGTGCATATGGCAGTAAATCTCACTTAATACATCTGGCAGTAAATATCACTTAATACATATGGAAACAAATCTTATTAAAGTGCATATGGCAGTAAGTCTTATTTAATACATATGGAAATAAATCTTAATAAAGTGCATAGGGCAGTAAATCTCTTTTAATACATATGGCAATAAATCTTATTAAAGGCATATGGTAGTAAATCTAATTATATGTATATGGCTTTAGTTTCTCATTGAATGTATATGGATTTATGGCATTTTCACTTCTTAGTAGATTCTTTTAATGTTCATAGACAACTGTCATTTTGGTACGGTTTATATAGATAGACAACATGATGTAATTGAAGGTGTTGATAAGTGTTTCCTTGTAGATTTCTACCTTGATATGGTTAATGTTGTCATATGATGTCATTTTTTAGTAAGATTGTAATGTTGGGATTAATTTAGAATTGCCCCAAATTAATTGGAATTTAATGATTAAATGAGATTGGTGAGTCTTAACTAAAGGTAAGTTACACTTGCCAAGTTAGAGTGCAATTAATGATAAAATTAAATTTGTAATTATCCACATCAGACTAGATGAATGGGTTGGGTTGTTGCACGGTCATGTAACAACTTGCGTTTTCTTGTTGACATCATCCTGCATCTTGCAGACCCGTTTCTTAGGGTGTGGGTGTTGTCTCCTTGTCCGTTATTTCGTCCTAGTGCATC
>ML782107.1:671667-711858 GCA_009831015.1 Picea engelmannii | reverse complement strand
ATAACTAAATTGTGTCATTAATATGGAGCTTAGTTGTTGTTAGTAGTGTGATTCAATGTTGTGATAGTTTATGGAAACATAGTAGTATCATTCAGCTTTGAGAAACTTGTATTAGAATCCGATGAAGCAGATCTATTTGTTATATGTATGCGATATCCAACATATCCAACATGCTCTTTATCTATGTTAGTAGTTATGTACCTGTGATCCTGTAACTATCCTGTATTAATAATAGTTGATAGAGTCATATATTATGGAATAACAATAACTATTGATCTCTTAGAGGTTGTGATTTGGTACCCTATCGTATTGAACACTATGTCTATATAAGCTACTGGATTACATGAACAAATTTGATTCCTGGTATGATTACCATTCATTACAGTTCTTCTGTATTCACAATACAAGTAAAATTGAACACCATGTGATTACAGATTCAACTTATATAAAAGCTATAGTATAAGGAAAGATAGAAGTCCAAGCATAGATATGGAAACATAAGCAATAAAGTAATTATCATAATCAATGATATTGGTCTAATTCAACATATGGGGTTGATAGTAACACACATATCCTGTAATTAACTAGTATCTGTTACTTATACCATAACGTTATGAATATTGTATGGAAATCATAGTTCTTAATACATGTATCACTGTTCTTATCTTATGAAATGAACCCTTATCTAATACGATAGACTGAGATATATATGTAACCATGTTGACGTTGATCGAGTAAGAGCTATGTTGGAACTAGTATCACATGCTTGTTTCTCAGGCACAATGTTTACCATCGATTTGTATGGTTCATTACTAGTATACTTGTAATCAAGTGTATTTGAGTATGATGCTTGTAACTAATTACTCTGATTGGTATTATATGTTGAAATAAATGGAAATCATCAATATTCGTTTACCTGTGTTTGATTATGTTGATACTTATACTCGATACAAGATTCTTATTCCAATAGAGCTAGTAGAGGGCGCTTGATAGATTTTTTCCCCTACTTGCTCGGCTAGAAGAGGATCCGTAATTATTGAATGTAAGTTGATAGTTAATCTTAAACCATCAACCCCTCTTCCTTTACAAATGATTACAAGGCCTAATCATGTTCCAATAGAAACCTCTATGACCCATGCATGGTGTAGTTTTTACAATGAGGCACATGATCCTAATATATGTGAATCATTCCTGATTACCAAAGAGTGAGAAACTGGTAAGAATGTTTTTTTTACCATAGCTTCCATAGAAGATGTTGAACAAACTTATGATGTTTTTGTTACTATAAATAGGATCCAATCTATCCAAAAAAAATGAGCCTAAGAGTGTGAAGAATGATAGATTTGACAATACATATTTTGGTAAAACTATGGAAAACATTCAATCTACTCAATTTATGCTTATTTCGATTACATAACAACAATTTGTACTTGTTGTGCCACCCCAAAGGTTTTTTTGTTTTACCTCATAATTATTCTCCTGATAGTATTGCAAATGATTTGGCTTCCCTTAAAGCCAACATCATCTTTCAACATGTCCCCTATGCCCATGAATAATAGAATTTTTTTAGTAAAGCATTTATTGCCCTAATTGTTAAATATAAGCACAACATGGTAGTAGAAGCTCCTTTGTCCAGTATCATGTATATTTAGAAGACGAAATGTAGGAATATGAGGAGACATGATTATAAGCATTATACACAAACCTAAATACACCCCTTTCTATGTTTCAATGAAGATAATGGGTAATATTGTTCATTCTTGTCTAGTTGATGGTGGCTCACACCTAAATTTAATGTCTAATATAACTATGAAAAAACTCTATCTTTCTTATATAGATGAAGCTAGTGCCATTATGTCCTCATGTGCCTAATAATGACAAGTCTTGGTATATTTGTTTATCATGATGATGACATCTATTGTTTTTTTGGCAGATCAAGGGAATTATTTTCCAATTTTTCTCTATACAATCAACCTCAAGAATAATATTTGTGCCATAGGTCTTACCCCTATGGAAAATATGTTTTCTACTAACAATTCATCTAAGACCTTAAGCAGGGGAAATGAGTATTATAAACCCAAATTTGGAGAGAATATATGTAATACCTTTGCCTGCAACTGGTAGTAGATATCTTTGCTTCGATATTTAGGTAGTGTAGGTGAGTGTGGAATCCTGTCATGAGTAGGTGATAGAGACAGATGATGCAAGAAAGAGGTGGTCTTACTAGGCAGTGTAAGGTGTGCCTAAGTGTTGAACAACATGGAAACAAATTTTGGTAAGTGTAGAGATGAAAACATGGCAAACAAATAATAGTTTCCATGAGGTGACCTTCTTACATAGGTTACATAAGACATCTTGGATAATTGATGCATTTTGGGGAGAATGAAAACCCAAGTGGGTTGGAGGTTCCTTGGTTAATGAGGTGCAATTTTCTAGGAAGAGCGCTTTGGGAAAGAGTGCCACATTTTTGGATTTCAACACAACTCACAAAGCAATAAGGCCATTTACAGTGGAAAAAACAATGATGACAAGGAATTAGCTAGAATTATTCAAGAATCATTCAAGGAGTTGGTTGTAACTTCCTAATAGTTAAGTGCATAACGTGAGGGCCACATGTCTACTTTTCCTTGGAGGTGGTGGTAAGACAACCCATGTTAGGGAAAATGGTTTGTACACCTCTCTGATTTAAAGAGGAGGCTATGAGACTCTAAGTCACTCAATATGATTGATTTAGTAAGTTGGAAAAATGAGTTATTTACTTAGAATATAGAGTAAATCATATTGGGGTTTTCTAATATTGAATATTGTAGCTTGAGGGGTAGACCTTGGAGAGTCGAGACTAGGGAAGAATTGGAAAGTGATTAGGGCATGCTAGGACTATTTTGAGAGTGCTATTGAAGAAAAATATGTATAGGAGGTAGACCTATGGGTTATTCAAATATTTGTTTCTACAAGTAGGGTGGAAATAAAGCATAAGAACCTTATTTGATTTGTAATTATACAAAAGCAGTCATAGAAAATGGCCAAAATCGTATGTGTACTCTTGTTGTTGTAACATTCTTCATTAATAAATTTTAGGCACCCACATTGAGTGTCTCCCTAACAATGCAATGTTGTGGTTCCTTTATGTGGGATATTATCATTCCTTGAAATGTTTACTTTGCTAAGGTAGTGTTTCACACCTTAAAGTGATTAAAGTGAAAAATTAGGTGGAAATATATATGGTCATGAAAGTTGGTATTAGAGAACAACTTTTCTAAAGGAAAGTTGGAATGTCAAATTGTTGATTGCTTCACAATATGTGCATGTTTTTGGAACGTTCTTCTCCTCCAAGGTATCACATTGGTGACAAATAGTTCCAATGACAAAGGATGAAATATACCTCAAAGGATTGTTTTTTACCAGAGGAAAAAAACATGGATTGCATGAAACCAGTTAATGGATCTTAAGCATACAAGCAAGGTCCATGAGTGCATCAAGGTTTTTTTTGGCCTTATGTTGAAAATCAAGGACGTGGATGATGAATATATGTTGTCTCATTTTATGAAGGGGCTACAACCTTAGGTGAAAAATGCGCCGTGACACTAGAACATACATAATCTTTACTTGGCCATCACTGTATAGGTAAGTTGCTCTACTTCAAGAATGTAGGAAGAAGTCCAGAATTAGATGAAGGCAACTTAGGAGAGAAGCAACATGGAAAGAAAAAGAATAAAGGAAAAGGAAAGACAAATCCATCTAAGAAATCTAACAACAGTTAAAATAGGCAACCATATGCACCTAAGGACAAAAATGGAGGTAAGACCATTGTTTATTGGATATATTAAAATGATCACTATGCTAAGAATTACCCATTAGAGAAAAAAAATGAATGTTGTGGAGCAAGTGGATCGACCTTCATTTGGTGTATTGATAGTATTAAGTGATATTGGTATAACTTGGAGAAAATAGGTCAGACAAGAGTTTACTATGTTATATATGGTTTCATGTTGTACAAAGGTATTGTAGACAATAACCAAGATAATAGAACTATTTCTTCCATGTCATCTAACAAAGGCATGGTGAATAAACCAAACATGACATAAATAAACTTATTAATGTAATGAACATCCTGAGAATGTAACTATCTAATGATGCAAGAGAAGTAAATGATTTGTAACTTGTCGGAGATGCGTTGTGGATTGTGGAGGTGACCGCCCTTCAAACCTACATTTTTCAAAGAAAATAAAATGTTAAATTAGTGAATAATAACTAAAAATTGATGATGTTGCATTTGTCAAAGAGAATTAAACATTATATGACTGAATAATAATTAAACATATATGATGCTCTAGAAATACTAAAGGGGATACCTCATGAATGAGCTCCTCTTGGTTTCAAGAACAATTTCTTCTCTACTAAACAAATCCAACCACGTGAAGGTGGAAGCTCGTTTGGCCCCTCCCCTCCTCACATCACTCTCAATTCCCCATACTCAATCATGCATAATAAGTAGCAAAACAAGAATTAAAGGTAAATGAAAGAAAGAAGGTACACACATACAAAACATATAAGGTCCATGCACAACTAGCAAAAGAAAAAAATGTACAGTCAATAATTTATATTAATAAAATTTTCATAATGATATGTATAATATGAATAAAGTATTTGATACTTACAATTCGACATTTTAGTGTCAAGTAACCACCTTGGTGAATTTTGTGCTGCCCATGTTATTCTAGTCTTTCCTTGGTTTCTTTTGACGTGTCTGGTACATATTTGAAATATCTTATAACATACTTGAAACTTTTCGTAGGCTCCCAAACACGTCAAAAACAACTAAGGCAAGACTAGAAAAAATGAAGGTTCTTTGTCATCATCATCGTGTTCTATATCCCGCCTTAAGATTTTCATCCTTTATTTTCCCTCAGTAAGTGGCTTAGACCCAAACCATGTAGTTAGAAAAAGGGGAGAATTAGTACTGGACAATGAATATTATCATGTTGGAAATGCATTGTGGATCGTGGAGGTGACCTCCCTTCAAACCTACATTTGCCAAAGACAATAATAGGTTAAATGAATGAAGAATAACTAAACATCCATGAGCTTACATTTGACAAAGATAATTAAATGTTATATGACTGAATAATATTTAAATGTGTACGATGCTCTAGAAATACTAAAGGGGAATACCTCATGAATGAGATCCTCTTTCTTTCGAGAATAATTTATTCTCTACTAAACAAGACCAACCATATGAAGGTGGAAGCTCGTTTGGCCCCTCCCCCCCCTCACATCACTATTGTAACACACCTACTATGACATAGTAAAATTTTTGTTTTTCCTCAAGGGACAGAATCCCTGAAGTCCTACGGGGGCCTAGAACAGGCTAGCTCTTCCCTGTTCACCTCCCTGTGATCGTGGGTTAGGACCACAGGCCAAATAAACCATGCACCTTTTCGTGTTTCATGACTTAGCGATACAAGTGAGTCCAATCTTAAAGGTAAAATGGCGAGGGGGCTCCGAAATGAAACCCTGAACGTAGATCTAGGCGCGCAAATTCTGGCCGTCCAGATCTACCCACCGCTTAACGACAAAGCACTAGCTCCCTTTCTTTAGTCCCTATCTCGATAGGACCACATACGCACCTAGATGCAAGAGCCTTTCACAACTCGTGACCTCGCGAGTCATGAGTCGAAGACCCTCGAATTTTCTTCACCAATCATCGATACCTGAGATTCTGATATGGTATGCCCCCTCCTTATTAGCACTCTCCATGCATGACCACTGGCTAGGGCTAACTACTAGCCTTGCTCACAACTTGCAAGTTCGTGAGTTGAAAGGTTGAACCTCTGGGCCCTTCTTTTACAAACCCTGAGAAGCAAAAGTCAGAGAAGGTTTGACTCCTTTCGAGCTTCTCAGAACTCGCAACTTCGCGACTTAAGTTGTTGGGCCTTTGTGCTCCTTTATTACGAGAACTCGAAGTACGAGAAGTCAATAGGATGTTGAATCCTGTTTCAAATGACATGTGTCCACCACCTGTCACCACTTCTCCCTATCTCTGGGCTTCTTATCGTTACACCACTTTTCAACCACGTGGGTCCCACCAAGCAGATGTGCCACGTGTTGCACAAGCTCTCGCAACTCGCAAGCTCGAGACTTCTACAATCGAAACTGATTCCCCTCAACCTCTAAGACCCTGACATGTGATATGGCGAGGAGGTCCTGACTCAATGGTTGCTCCTACTTCCCGCTATTCGGGACTTCATGACTCCAAGGGTTTGGTCTTCCACCTCCAAACTCATGAACCCCCGATACGCGATGTATCGAGACGTCAGATCCCACGGCTGTCCTTCCTCTTTGATCAACGGCCTAGATCACATCGTGATCTCACAACTCGGGACTTCGTGACTCCAAGAACCTGGTCTTCCACCTTCAAACTCACAAATCCCTGATATGTGAAATGGTCAGATATCTGCCACCTGTCCTCCAACGTGGAAGGTCCTGATCTTCTCATGACTTTCAGTGTCTGAATCCCCGATAGAGAGGATCTTGCGACACACGTCCGCTCTCAGACGGATGGCTCAGATTCTTTCGCAGTTTCACGATTTCTGATGTCGAGTTCCCGAACTCTCATCGTCCAGACTCCCGAACTCCTAAACATAGATATCCCGATACAACCCCCTTCGAGACTTCGCACTTCTACTCACGAAGGTTTAATCCCCGTGCATCTTCTAACAGATCCAATGGCTGTCAGTTGTTTAGACCAAGATCTGACAGCTCATACCTGTCTTTCCATTACGCCATTCCTAAGCTGCCTGGACACGAATCCACGGTCCAGATTCTCTCACGGATCTTGGGGATCTATGGTCCCGATTTCCTTGCTACTCACGAAGATAAAGGAAATAGGGTTAAGGTATTCAACACCCTCATTTATTCCTTCAATCTAATGGTCATGAATGACCGTAGAGCTTCCGACAGGATCTCATCCGTTGATCGATACTTATCTCTACGCTGCCATTTTAGGACTAAGAGGCTCGTTCTTCCTCGTACTGGGTTGCTAAGGTTTGTGCTTTCAAATCCTTTTCCATGTCCTTGGTGAGATTTCTAAGAAGGGTGTCTCTATGGGGAGATCTACCCAGGGTATTACCTGAGGCGGATAAGGGTATATATTTCCTGAGAAACGACTTTAATTTCTGAATTGATTCAATGTGCGTATATACGTATAAATCTATTTATAAACATAAGCCATACGTGGCCCCTCCAATATAGGCATGCAACCACCATTTCTGAACCAAAACACTACACATGCAATATTATACTCAAACCATTCATAAAACTGCACAGACTAAGAGCATATATGTCAGCATATAAATTTCATGATGAAAGATGTAAAACACTTATCAGAAATAACACCAGAAGTGAGTGCAACTGCTGAGAGGGGTGCTCGTTTCCACCCAACCGTAGGCTCAACGATTCTGATAGGATTTACCACTAGCCACCCTTGAGATGAGACCACGATGTTGCAAGACTGCGTCTCTATTTTCCGTGACCGAGAACGAGGGTTACTCTCCCCCTTCTCTGCTATCACTCACTCTGTATTTTCTAGATTTCTCTTCCTCCCCTCACGTCTTCCCCCTTTGCACTTCTTCCTCACACATTTCCCTCTTGAAAGGTTGCGTGTGGCGTGATTTCCCTCACGGTGGTCAGGCCCGAGGCTCCTACGGATGGGCGGTTCACTTCCCCCATCCCTCATTAATTCCTGAGGAGCCATCTACCTACAAACCTGCGAGTAATTTATTTCGGGCCAGTGAGCCGCTCTTGGTTCTCCGGGCCAGTGAAGTCCAAATACGGTATTGGTTTCGGTGGAAGTTAACGCCACCTTTCCAGGTGCCTTCCACCACCTTTCTTTAGCCATCGTGGTCTCTTTTTCAGCATATCCCCTCTCAGCAGTCCTGCAATATATATATATATATATATATATATATATATATATATATTCATAATATTGTTCACATTCATCGAACTTTTTCACAAGGTCCATTCACATCACACATTCACATTTTTGAGTTTGCCACAGTTCTTGGCCAGTATAGTTATTTTTACAAACTGGGGTAAACAAGGTGTTACAATTCCCTCCCCTTTAAAGGAACATCGTCCTCGATGTTCTTATCTATCAACATGACATGCATGTACAAAAGTAAACAAAATTGGATATGCCTATCTCATGGCATTCTCCATTTCCCATGTAGCCTCATCTGGGCCAAAATGTCTCCACTGCACCTTGACCTGTGCAATGGTTCGATTCTGGAGCAGGGTTTCCTTTCTGTCCAGTATGCACTGAGGTTTTGGTAGAAATTCTCCCTTTGGTTCCACCTGGATCACAGACCAGTCAATTATATGATTAGCATCATGTACATATTTCTTCAATAATGAAACATGGAAAACATTATGTGCTTTTACTGTGGGAGGAAGTGCTAGCCTATAGGCTATAGGTCCCACTCTATCTAGAACCTCAAAGGGTCCACAATACCAAGTTGCCAACTTGGCACAAGCTCCCATTTTCAGGGAACTCTTCTTGGGCCTAACTCTGAGATATACATGGTCTCCCGCCTTGAACTCTCTTGGAGTTCTCCTTTGGTCGGCATAACTTTTCTGTCGGTTCTGAGCTATTTTCAGGTTTTGTTTTATCTGAGTCACCTTCTATTCCATTTCTTTCAACATGTTGGGTCCAAAAGAAATCCTATTCACGGGATTACTCTAGCTGACTGGAGTGTTACACGTTCTACCATAGAGGACTTTGAAGGGACTCATATTTAAGGATGCTTGGTAGCTGTTGTTGTAGGAAAATTCCACCAATGACAAGTAGTCTTCCCACTTCTTGGGTTGATGCATTACATGCATCCTTAACATATCTTCTAGTATTTGATTCACTCTTTCTGCCTGTCTGTCGGTTTGAGGGTGATAAGCGGTGCTAAACAACAACTTGGTCTCTAAACCAGCCATCAATAATTTCCAAAAGTTGGAAGTAAATTTTTTGTCTCTGTCAAACACGATCTCTTTCGGCATACCATGCAGTCTGAATATCTCTTTCATGAATACCTGGGTGACATCGATTGCCTTACAGGTCAACTTGACGGGGATGAAGTGAGAAGACTTGCTCAATTTGTCCACCACCACCATAATGGCATCATTCTATTTGGTTGAGGTTGGTAATCCAGTGATGAAATCCATGGAGATGGTTTCCCATTTCCACTCCGGGATTGGTAAAGGTTGCAATAATCCTGCTGGGTGTCGATGTTCTACTTTAACCTGTTGGCACTCTATGCATTTGGCTAGGTACTCGGCTATGTATTTCTTTAATCCAGGCCAATAAAAATGTTTCCTGGTGGCAGTGATCATTTTCTGGTATCCTGGATGACCCGAGTAGGGTCTTTTATGTTGTTCATCCATAATGAACCTCTTCAAGTCGTCACAATCTGGGATATAAAATTTGCTTCTGTAAGTGAGTAGACCTCCTTCAATCTTCTGGTAGCCTTCACATTTTACTCCGACAGGTTCTTGCTATAGGTACATGGTCATGGTCCGAATGAAGGGATCTGTTTCTTGTGCATTTCTGATTCTTTCCTTGACATCTGTCTCACAGGTGCTCACAGCTGCCAGGTGAATTGTTTTCATACTTTTGCTAAGGGCATCAACCACCCTATTTTCCTTTCCTTTAATGTGTTTGATTTCAAAATCAAACTCGCTAAGGAGGGCCATCCACCTAGCTTGTCTAGCATTGAGCTTTGGTTGATCAAACAGATATCGCAATCCATAGTGATCTATCATAAGTACAAATTTTCTTCCCAGGAGGTAATGTCTCCACATTTTCAAGGCATGCACTATGGCAGCCGGTTCTAGATCATGGGTCACATAGTTGACTTCATGCTCGTTCAATTTTTGGGATTCATAGCAGATCACACTTCTTTTCTGCATAAGGACTCCTCCGAGCCCTTCCTTACATGCATCTGTGCACACAAGGAAGTCACCTTCTGGATTGACGATCCTCAGCATGGGCACATGGGTCAGTAGATGTTTCAGGGTTTGAAATTTTTCTTCACATTTCTGTGTCCATAGGAATTTTGTCCCCTTCTTCTGGAGGGCAGTGATTGGACAACCAATCTTGGAGAATCCTTTTATAAATCTCCTATAGTATCCTGCTAATCCCATAAAGGATCTGATGTCCGAAACATCCTTTGGGGTAGGCCATTCCATGATAGACCTGATTTTATTAGGGTCTACCGCTACTCCTTCTTCGGAGAGAACATGTCTTAAGTAATGTATTTGCTTCTGGAATAATTCACATTTGCTAAATTTGGCATAGAGCTGATGTTCTCTTAGCACTTGCAACACAAGTCTAAGATGCTCTTCATGCTCTTTTCTATTCTTGGAGTAAATTAATATATCGTCAATAAAAATAAGCACAAATTTGTCTAGGAACTTGCTGAGTACATTGTTCATCAAGCACATAAAAGTGGTAGGGGCATTGGTCAACCCAAATGGCACTGCCACAAACTCATAGTGGCCATACCTCGTTCAGAAGGCAGTTTTATGGATGTCTTCACCCTTGATTCAGACTTGATGGTATCCCGACCTCAAATCCATCTTTGAGAAAATAGATGCACCCCCCAATTGATCGAACAAGTCGTCGATCCTGGGCAAGGGGTACTTGTTATTTATGGTTACCTTATTGAGTTGTCTATAATCTATACACAGTCTAAGGGTACCATCCTTCTTTTTCACAAACAGGACTGGTGCTCCCCATGGAGACACATTGGGTCGAATATAGCCTTTATCCATCATTTCTTTTAATTGCATCTTGAGTTCAACTAACTCGGGTGTGCTCATCCAGTAGGGTGTCCTAGACACCGACACCGCTCCTAGTGCAAGTTCTATTGAGAAGTCTATGTCCCTTCTCAGAGGTAAACCTGACACCTCTTCCAGAAACACATCTCTGTATTCTCTTAGGATAGGGTGATCATCAAGGCTTGATTTGTCACCTTCGATTATTTTCAACACCTGTATTGCATATAGGGGACATCCCTTTCGGCAATACTTTCTCATTTGTAGAGTTGATATTTGTCTCACTGAGACAGGTTCTTGGATCCCTTGAAGGGTTATCTTTTTCCCTTCTTTACTTACACATTCTAAGGTTTTATGGTAACAGTCCAATCTGGCTTTATGGGCGGCTAGCCAATCCATACCAATCAATAGATCATATGATCCCAGGGGTAATATGTTAAGGGTTGCTTGGGTGGTAAATCTACCCAACATCAATTGACAGGCTGGTATAACCTCTGCTACCCTTCTTCTGGTGCCAGTGGCTAACTGTACCAACCATGGCTTGGTATGTTTTTGTGGCTGTATTTTACACTTATCAACAACTTTAGGGGCTATATAACTCAAATTTGAACCAGGGTCAATTAAAACAGATACTATATGGTTGGAAATCATACCTTCTATTTCCACCACTGAAGCTTGGTGGTTGGCTTGGTTATTATCCAAGGATGCATAAATTTGTGGCACACTCCTGGCCACATCATTGATGGTAGTATCTTCTTGGATGTTATAAATCCCCCAACTATTCTATTGTCGGTGTGGGCAGTCTCTCAGGAGATGTTCTTCTCCGCAACCCCAACATTTCAAAGGTTGTCTCTTTGGGTTACCAGTCTTCACTGATATGGGTCAAAAAGTTTTATTTCCGCTCAAGGAGGGAAAATTCTGCTGGTGCATACTCTAGGCTAGAAAGTTCATTCTTGGGTTCTTCTTGTAGTTCTTAAATCCTGGGGGTTTAATTCCCCTTTTCTGAAATCTTGAACTATTCTTCTGTTTCCATCCTTCGCAAGGTTCTACTCGATGCCAAAACTGTTCATGACAATAGGTTGCCTTTCAAATAGTGTCTTCTAGAGTCTTTGGCTCATCAAATTCATTTCTATTCTGATAGTCCTTAGGTAGTCCATTGATGAAGCGTTGCATCTTTGCCTTTTCCGCCTTGACATAGGGTACATACCTCAACAAATCGAGGAATTTGTTGACATATTCTTCTATAGTGAGTTGTCCCAGTTTGAGTTCATAAAACTCTTTAGTCTTTTCGTCGAAATATTTTTACGATAGATACTTCTTTTGGAAGTATTTCTCAAACCGTTCCCAAGACAGGTCCTCTTCGCAGACCCGTTTCATATTCTTAAGGTCTTCCCACCAAATGGAAGCCTTTCCGTTCAAGTTGAAGGTGGCCACTCGGGCCTTCATATTTTTCGAAAAGTCATGGACTCTAAAATACTTCTTTAGTCCAAGTAGCCATGCCTCTGCTTCCTCTCCCTTCTTTATTTCATCGTCGAAGGAGGGTGGTTTGGCCTTTTTGAATTCTTCGAATTTTCGACCTTTGGAAGACTTTTGCTTCTTCTGTTTTCTTCAGGGATAGGAACTGGTTCTGCTGCTAGAAGATCCCTCTAAATCACCAGCTTCCTTCTCAGAGGAATTATCCGATGCTTGTCCTTTACAACTGGGGTGGACCTTTTTCGAGGTGCTCCTCTTAGTGTGGCCATTGATATGACCATGTTTCCGAGTTTCAGGTTCATGCTACATTTGTCTTTGTAGATCGGATAAACTCTGCAGTAAAACTGCGTTAATTTCTGTTTTCTTTTCTTGTTCTTTCATCATCCTTTCATTGTCAGCCTTGCAGCTTTGTAATTCAACCATGAGACTCCTCATAGTCTCGGCTAGATCTAGAGGGTTCCCTACTGCCCTCCTTTCGTCAGACTCTTCATCTCTATTGTGGGAGCCTTCTCCCACTTCATGGTGAGTCACCATACTATGCGTTGATACTTTCCCATGGTTGATCTTCCACTTGTGTGCAAAAGGAAAAATGCTGGTTGTTAGTCAATATTTATATTTATTTACAACTAGTACATAATTTATATTTTCACATGTACACACACACAATTGGGGTTTTTCATTCTTAACTTCGTCTTTTGATTAGGAAGGTTAAGACAGGGGGTTACTCTTTTTAAGAGTGTTCCTAACGGAGCTTCTGCGCAACTTGTTCATGAGCCCAAGCAAGCCGAGTGCTGTAACCATGCTCTGATACCAATTTGTAACACACCCACTACGACATGATAAAATTTTCATTTTTCCTCAAGGGACATAATCCCCAAAGTCCTATGGGGGCCTAACATAGGCTAGTTCTTTCCTGTTCACCTCCCTGTGATCGTGGGTTAGGACCATAGGCCAAATAAACCAAGCGCCTTTTCATGTTTTGCGACTCAGTGATACAAGTGAGTCCAATCTTAAAGGTAAAATGGTGAGGGGGCTCCGAAATGAAACCCTGGCCGTAGATCTGGGTGCGTATATTATGGCCATCCATATCTACCCTCTACTTAACAACAAAGCACTAGCTCCCTTTCTTTAGTCCCTATCTCAATAGGACCACATATGCACCTAAATGCAAGTGCCTTTCACAACTCGCGACCTCGCAAGTTGTGAGTCGAAGACCCTTGAATTTTTTTCACCAATCGCCGATACCCAAGATTTCGATATGGTATGGCCCCTCCTTATTAGTGTTGTCCATGCGTGACCACCGGCTAGGGATAACTACTAGCCTTGCTCGCAACTTGCAAGTTCACGAGTTGAAAGGTTGAACCTCTGTGCCCTTCTTTTACAAACCCCGAGACACGAAAGTCAGAGAAGGTTTGACTCCTTCCGGGCTTCTCGAAACTCACAACTTTATGACTTAAGTTGTTGGGCCTTTGTGATCCTTTCTTACGAGAACCCGAAGTACGAGAAGTCAACAGGATGTTGACTCCTGTTTCAAACTACACGTGTCCACCACCTGTCACCACTTCTCCCTCTCTCTGAGCTTCTTATCGTTACACCACTTGTCAACCACATGGGTCCCACCAAGCAGACGTGCCATGTGTTGCACAAGCTCTCGCAACTTGCAAGCTCGAGAATTCTACAGTCGAAACTGATTCCCCTCAACCTCTGAGACCCCAATATGCGATATGGCGAGGATGTCCTGACTCAATGGTTTCTCCTACTTCTCACTATTTGGGACTTCATGACTCCAAGGGTTTGGTCTTCCAACTCCAAAATCATGAACCCCCGATACACGATGTATCGAGATGCCAGATCCCACGACTGTCCTTCCTCTTTGATCAACGAACTAGATCACATCACGATCTCGCGACTCGAGACTTCATGACTCCAAGAGCCTGGTCTTCCACCTCCAAACTCACGAATCCCTGATACGCAAAATAGTCAGATCTCTGCCAACTATCCTCCAATGTGGACGGTCCTGATATTCTCGTGACTTCTGGTGTCCAAATCCCCAATAGAGAGGATCTCACGACACACATCCGCTCTCAGATGGATGGCTTGGATTCTTTTGCAGTTTCACGATTTATGATGTCGAGTGCCCGGGCTCTCGTCCTTCAGACTCCCAAACTCCCAAACATTGATGTCCTGATACAACCCCCTTCGAGACTTCGCACTTCTACTCACGAAGGTTTAACCCCCGTGCATCTTCTGACAGATCCAATGGTTGTTGGCTGTTTAGACCAAGATCTGATAGCTCAGACCTATCTTTCCATTGCGCCGTTCCTAAGCTGCCTAGACACGAATCCACGGTCCAGATTCTCTCACGGATCTTGGGGATCTACGGTCCTGATTTCCTCACTACTCATGAAGATAAAGGAAATAGGGTTAAGGTATTTAACACCCTCATTTATTCCTTCAATCTAATGGTCATGAATGACCATAGAGCTTTCGATAAGATCTCATCTGTCGATCGATACTTATCCCTACGCTGCCATTTCGAGAGTTCAAGAGGATCGTTCTTCCTCGTACCGGGTTGCTAAGGCTTGTGCTTTCGAATCCTTTTCTAGGTCCTTGGTGAGCTTTCTAAGAAGGGTGTCTCTATGGGGAGATCTACCCAGGGTATTACTTGAGGCAGATAAGGGTATAGATTTCCCGAGAAATGACTTGAATTTCTAAATTGATTCAATGTGCGTATATACATATAAATATATTTATAAACATAAACCATATGTGCCCCCTCCAATATAGGCATGCAACCACCATTTCTGAATCAAAACACTACACAGGAAATCTTATACTCAAACCATTCATAAAACTGCATAGACTAAGAGCATATATGTCAGCATATAAATTTCACGATGCAAGATGTAAAACACTTATTAGAAATAACATCAGAAGTGAGTGCAACTAATGAGAGGGGTGCTCGTTTCCACCCAACCGTAGGCTCATTGATTTCGATAGGATTTACCACTAGCCACCCCCAAGCTAAGACCACGATGCTGTGAGACTGCATCTCTGTTTGCCAGTGACCAAGAACGAGGGTTACTCTCCCCCTTCTCTGCTATCACTCACTCTGTATTTTTTAGAGTTCTCTTCCTCCCCTTGCGTCTGCCCCCTCTGTGCTTCTTCCTCATGCATTTCCCTCTTGCAAGGTTGCGTGTGGCATGATTTCCCTCACAGTGGTCAGGCCCGAGGCTCCTATGGATGGATGGTTCACTTCCCCCATCCCTCATTAATTCCCGAGGAGCCATCTACCTACCAACCTGTAAGTAATTTATTTCGGGCCAACGAGCCACTCTTGGTTCTTCGGGCCAGTGAAGTCCAAATACGGTATTGATTTCAGTGGAACTTAACGCCACCTTTCCAGGTGCCTTCCACCACCTTTCTTCAGCCATTGTGGTCTCTTTTTCACCATATCCCCTCTCAGCAGTCCTGCAATATATATATATATATATATATATATATATATATAATATTTTTCACATTCATCGACCTTTTTCACAAGGTCCATTCACATCACACATTCACATTTTTGAGTTTGCCACAGTTCTTGGCAAGTATAGTTATTTTTACAAACTGGGGGAAACAGGGTGTTATAACTCTCAATTCCACATACCCAATAATGCATATCAAGTAGCAAAACAATAATTAAAGGTAAATGAAAGAAATAAGGTACATGCATACAAAACATATAAGGTCCATGCACAACTAGAAAAAAATAAATTGTTTAGTCAATAATTTGTATTAATAAAATTTGTCCTGAAAATATGTACAATCACTTCTTTTTTATAAAACTAATGAGTGTATCATCATCACGTTTGTCTCGATCCTGACCTTTAGCTATTGGGTCATATTTTTCTTCTAGAAGGTTATGGGTCATATCAAGCATTCTACTACTTCTTGTAGAAGGACATGGTTAGTTATTATTCATAGCAATGCTTCATTAGTACGAATATAAATACTATGTTTTTTACCTGGAGGAGTAGTGGACACCATTTGTTGGATTGTCGTCAATTCTGTGGAGTAAAAGATATGGGAGTTCTCTTCACAACATTTTTCGAATCTTGCTTGGCTCAGACAAGATAGGTGATATTATTACCCTAGTTTAAATCCTTATTAAAAACTCAATTAACCTATAAGTTATAAATCTTAGAGACCAATTATTGATTTTTTATTCTTTACCAAAGTGCAATAATTTTTTTTTATGACATAACAAATTTTAAACATGAAGAAAAATAATATAAAACATATATAATCAATAAAGACCAAGATGAGTCGCAAAACCATCCAAGATTTTATTCATTCATTCCGAAATCAACCAATACACTTCACATACTTCAAGAGTATGGACTAGGAGAAAGTATGGCACCCTAAGGTAATACACACATAGACCACTGATGCCTTCAAATCATACCAAGAATAATAAGCCTACTACCACAATTTTCCTTCTGCTATGACTCTGGCCAAGAACTCTGATCAGTACTGAAAACTAATCCAGAAACTGAGAGAAATCTTCAGACTGTCAAATATGTAATCAACCTGGAAGAATATCAGAAATCAATGCCTCTTGGTCCTTCTTATTGTCACCTTCGACAAACCCTGCTATCACATAAGTCTCTTAGCTTTAAAAATCATAAAATGAATGAAGTAGTAATGGAATCTCACTTGGTAGTAAGATAAGACCTGATCAGAACAATGTGTTCCCCTACTTTTGTCAACTTGCTCCATTTAATATCCCAAGGTAGTTGAATCACTCAACCACTTTTAGTTAACTCATTAACTAACAATTGGTTATTTAATAGGAGAGCTATCAAGCAAATTAATAAATAATAATAATAATATGATAAGGGTACTAAATAAAACTAATAAGTGGGGACCCCTAATTGACTTTAATTAATTAATAATCCATTTCATCCTTGTATCTTCCACCTTAAATGTATGACACATCACTTTCCACATCATATAATCTATGTCATTATCATGCATAAGATGGAATATTCATAGGAGGCCCCTTATCACTCCATGTGGTAGTCATTCAATTAATCAAAATCTAACCATCATATAAATCTGTCCAAACATGAAGCATGCAATATACAAGGTTGTCCAAAATAAAACTGTCAAAATATGAAATGTCAACAATATATATGAGCTATCCCAAAAATGATATGTTGTAAAACTTGAAGGTATCCAAAATAAAGTGCAAATAAGTCCATGTACATGTGCCAAAATAAACCAAATTGATCATGAAAAACCATATTTACTGTGAGAGGCTCCCCTTCTCTTGTTATGACTGCTCTCAAACCCTTCATTCTTTCCAGTTGATGAATCTACCTTAGCATATTTCCGATCATTCTCCTGCATGTGGGAAGCGACTAAATGAGAAGACTCCTGTGATGATTTTGACTTGGTTGCTACTACTTTCTCTTCCTCTGGGATGCCTTCAAGCTCAATGATTTTGGCTTTATGATGGGCATGTGAAACTTCGGATTGAGGCTATAAGTTTGGGTGCAGAGGAGGCAGCGGTGGCAATGAAACAATTGGCCAAGTATAAAAAGGAGGCCGTTGGGGGTGATCAATGTTTGTCCAACCTTGTGAATATCTTACTAGCCATCTCATTCCGGCATAACTAAAGGAGAAAAATTATGATTTGGGACTGGTATGCTATTGGCGTAGGCCAATTTTGGGAGAAAACCAAGGAATTTTTGAATATTTCAAGACAGTACTGAAAAATAGGGGAGCGCGTCAGAAATAGAGGAAAAGCAACACCAAAAATAGAGGAAAAACAACGCCAAGAAAAGCAGTTACTAAGTGGAAAAACTACTACAGAGCAGTTGGAAAGTGGACAAGTGTCGACTTGGAGAATGGTTGGATTGAGGAACAACTGAGATTAAGTCAAGGAGAAAGTGGAAAAACCTAATCCGCTTAGGGTTACAGTTTTTGTAAGGGATTTGTCCCAGTTTTGTATAAGCATAATGCATTAGGACCATGAGAGGGGGGGTGTGTATTTTTGAGGTTGCAGTAGGTCCTTTAGTTGAGTAAAGGTCTCGTTGAGAGACTTGTACGATCTGTGGAGATCAGGTGTAATGAAGGAAGAGATGTATAGTACGCAACACTAGATTTTGTAAGAATATGAATAAAGAGCCAAAGCAACAAATCTTTATGGATGCAACCCCAGGAGGGGTGAACCTTAATATATCTATGTAATATGTATGAACAGTTGCATTGCTTACTATTTTGTTTGATTTAACAAGCTTTATGACGAATATGTTAATTCATAAATGTTATATTACCACACACTAAGGAAAGAATTGTAGAATAACACTAAATGAATGAATGCCATAGCTAGTGTTTAGATCTGAATCTTATGATACAGTAGATGAATACCTATCATGGAATACTTTCTGTTATAATAATTAATGAAGTCTATTGGTCATATACTGTGTCACAAGTAAGAGTTAGAGTTAGCATAATATATGGGTATTCGAGGGTTAATAGTTGAGTGGATCGAATGCCTCTGAGAGAGAAACACATTCCACCCCAGGGTTGCAAACATCTAAGTCTTGTGACCACCCATTGAAGTCATCTCAGGTGAGACTGCGCAGTGCACTGTGTTTCCTTCTAGTATCCAGGAGGGCCAATGGCAGAAGGGAAGTTGGTAATCTTGTAGTTAGAACCTAGGTCATCCCATAAGTAACCAAGAACGGTTCCATTGCCGGTTGGAACTCAGAAGATTAGATCATGAGGGATGTATCATGTAGTATAGTGCAAGGGTTTAAGAAAGGGGATTTTTTTAGGTTGGAACCCCACGAAAGTGGATATTGAAATATGGTTGACAGTTCAAGAACTAGAGTTTTCCCATAAATATAATAGAAGCCCTAGGTTTAAGCCAAGACAATACTTGGAGAGATACATATTCAATGAAATACACGAGAGTTTCTTTAGTGAGTTTCCTATGCTATTACAGGAGTGGATAACACAATTGAAAGATACCCATCTGATGAATAGAGTTAGATCAGTGGAGTGGACAAAAGAGAGTATCACACAGTTGAAAAGGGTAAATAATAAATTCATGCGTGCAATATATTTCTAGCTAGACAACATTGTAGTGGGGTATGTCACTGAGTTTGTAGTAGACACATCAAAGTCTTATAGTATAGAAGAGCATGAGTTTCTTAAGGGCCCAAGGGGAAGGTACATCAGATCGTTGTACACTTTGATCAAGATATTATTGCATGATAAAGGAGTATTAACCATGGAATCATACAACCAAACTACCCTGCATGCATGGGGGAATTAGGGGAAACACTGAGGAAGGTATGAGATGGAGGGGGAAATATATAAAGAAGAGCACAATAAAGAGAAAGATCCCATTATGATGGATCAAGAGGAGATCTAGGAAATTATGTAGAAGGTAGGAAAGACGCACAGTGGAAGGCCCTACTAGTATAATCTCAATAGGAAGAAAAGAGAAGTAGCCGAGAGGGAAGGCTTGGAAAGTAATGAGAAAGAGGTAGAAGATCTCTGTGTTGTGGAGCACATTGAATAAATATTGCGTGCCACATATGAAAGAACTACTAGAAGAATGACATCTCATGAGGAAGCATATACCCCTGTCTAGATCTAAATTAATGTATAACCTACAACCCCATGTACGACTAACACATCAACAAAGAAAGATTTGTTTATAGAACAAGTGACTGATGGCCAAAAGAATCTAGGAGATCAAAATAGAAGTGAGAGTACAAGTGGAAGTACTAGTAGCAGTGCAGGTAGTGGTACAAGTGGAAGTACTAGTAGCCACAACAACGAGAGTTCAAGTCTGAACAAAAATACACAGATAGTAGTACCGCGTGGAGCAAGTACACCACAATCAACAATGGAAGACGTAGATCCAATGATACGATTTCCAAAGTTTCATGGGGGTGGATAAGAAGACCCAGATAAGCACCCATTCATGTGTGAGAGAATATGGGAAGCAGAAAGAGTCACTATTGAGGTAGCCAAAGTAGCGTAACTAGCAATAATGTTCAGAAACCACACGTTGGATTGGTATATGAGTCTAGCAATAAACAATCCACAGGGTGCACCGAGAAAAATAATAGATATCAAGAAGATACTGATCATGGAGTTTCATAGGACAAAATCAGAGGATCAATTTATGAATGAGGTGATTGAGGTTAGAAAAAAACCATGAGAGTCCATATGGGACATCAATAAGAAGTTCGAGACATTGAAAGGTAAACTGAGTCTGAAGTATCCCATTTATGACATGCAACACATACAACTATTTATAATTTCTCTGTTACCACACTTCAAATATCCATTGAGACAAAAAAATTTCAAACCAAGGCAAAGGTATTGCAAGCAACGATGCAACTAGAAGAGAATCAACATAATCATATAGATCCAACTATAGAGGCGCTAAAGGAAGACATGAAGAAATTAACAATGCAATTAAACCAGAATAAAAGTAAGGAAAAAAATAAAACATTGTGGTGCACCCTGTGCATATAAGAGGGACATCACTTGGGAGTAGGAATTCCAAATCCATTTCCTACAGGAGGGCCTTGGTGTAAAATATGAAAGACACATGGGCATGATCGGTATCAATGCCCTATGATGCAGAAGTACAAGACATAACCGAAGAGTACTTTCTGTAACTTTTGTAAGTCAGTAAGACATGAAGACAAAAAATGTAGAACTTTGGAGTTAATTAAGGAAATCACCTCAAAGGCATACATGATGTAGGCTGAGTTGATGGCAGGAAAAACTATGCCACAATTTGGAAATACGCAACAATTTCAAGCAGTGCCACAGTTTCAACAACCCCCACAGTATAATTAGGCACCACAATATCATCAACAAAACATGGATCCATAGGGGAACATAGGAGGATTCATAGGTAGAGGAAGAAGAGGAATGGGTAGAGGAAGAAGGCCTATTATCTTTAATAATTGTCAACAACAAGGACACTATGCCAAAGATTGTCCTCAAACAACAACAACATATATGTACTATCGGGCAACAAATCACGTGAGAAAAGAGTGCCCGAAATTGATGATGAAGATCCATGAGAGGCATAATCTTAACAGCCAGAATGTTCAGTGGATTGCTGTAGAAATAAGGGATCCTTGGAGGAACATCAATATAGTGACTAGAGGAGGAGTGAAGATAGGAGAAGATGCGCATGATCAAAATAAGGAATATCAATGCTGGATTCAAAAGAACACTCAACCACAACAACAGTTTGATGCAAATAAGGAGAAGGAAACTTTCAAGGAAGAAAATAAGGAGTTACTGAAAGAGAATGAAGCCTCTACATCAAACACTGTGTCAAGGAATGGCTCCCAAGGAATTTAATGTCACACAGAAAAAGAAGTTGGTAGTGGATGTTGCAGACTATCAGCTGATTGTAGGTCATTTATACAAGTTAGGTGCATATGGAATTATAAGAAGAGGTGTGATGGAGCATGAATAATCCATGGTGTTAATAGAATCACATGAAGGCATAGCTGGAGAGAACTATACATGAAATACTACAACACAAAAGGTGTTGCGGGTAGAATTATGGTGGCCTACAGTGCATAAGGACGCAAAGGAATACTGCCAGACCTGTGATGTCTGTCATAGGGTGGGAAAACCATTCAGAAGGGATGAAATGCCACTTATGACCCAAGTAACCTTACAAGTGTTTGATAAATGGGTTGTAAGGAGATTAGGAGCCAAATACATAATCATTGCGACATAATACTTAACCAGGTGGGCAACGCAGAAAAAATAGTGTTGAAGACACTACGCACTGGAAAATAGTCGACAAACACAAAAAGTGGAGAACGCAGGAAAAAGCGGAAAAGTGCCAACTACCAATGAGAAACAACTGTGAATACACCATACCGCTATAAAGTTGGAAAAGGGGGGGAAAGGTAGTCAATTGTGTTTTTTCTAAGGAGAAGAGCGAAGAACAAACCCTCATCACGAAAGAGTGAGAATTCATGATAACCATTGGATATTTATAGTTCAATAGTCTAGATTTTAGTAGGATGCCTCCACCAAGAGTTGGAGCGCCAAGCAGGGTCGATCAAAACACAAGAAACAACGCTCGGGTGATGCAAACAGGGACAAAGGACATGCCAACAATTGTGGATGTTGATGAAATCCATATGCCAGAGTATGAGACACATAACACGTAAGTTGAGGAAGAAGGAAACCCATCATAGGAGGTCAGGCAACTGGAGGAGGACACAGAAAGGAAATAATCCAAAGCATCTAGGGGAAAAGGGCCACAAAAGGAAGAACATGCCACAGGTTCAGTACAATAGATCCTAAACCTGGAATAAGAACATGAAATAGAGCACGAGTATGTAACAGAGGTTGGGGCATCCTCCCCACAAGGGAAGAAGAAAAAGCAAGATGAAAGTAGTGTGTAAGGCGTATGATGCACACAAGCACATTTGGAAATAGTTATGCCACAGACCCCAGAGGGAGTAAATGCCGATGACGAAATGGTGGGAGGAGTAAACACCATGAAATAATCAGATCATGACATCGTAGATGCCATCCAATTCCTGGATTTGGCACAAAAAAATTACATGGAATACAAAGGAGAGGGCCCATCAAGTGAACCATTGTTGGATCTTGGGTTGTGGATCCTGGGACTCTACAACACATGGACAATGAATCTGTTAGATATACCACACTTTGGGTGTGGTAAACACATCAATGGATGTGTGAAACACCTCCTTGCAAGGGTGCATGGAGGAATTTTGTGGATGGATAGGCTAGTTCCTATCAATGTGGAATTGATCACAACTATCACTGGGCTACCCACAGATGGGGAGAAGCCAAAGAAATACTTAGAAGATAAGACAAAGGAGAAGGCCATCTCCGATGAAATCAAGAAAAAATATGGTATGGAGAGAGGAAATAGGGGAATCAGGATCAGTGACATCAACGATCCTGTGACATGATTTTCCACAAGGCTACAAACTGATGCACAAGTGTAGGAAGGAAGAAGTGACAACATGCATGGTAGTAGTTGTGAAGAAATGCACGAAGGGGAGCTTGATGAGTTGGACCCACTACTTTCCCAATTCATTCCTAGAGGATTGTAAATACACACAGGATCAGGGCTCTAAGTTCCACTACTCATGGTTAATCATCCTCATTGCATTGATGGTGTGGAAAGAACCAGTGTACAACAAGTACATAGAGAGGATAGGAAACTGTGGCACAACTTGCTACACTTCTCTTAGGAGAAAAATAGATCAAAAGGGGAAGAAGGAAAACAATGACATGTTTACACGTGTTGGCCCTTGGTTATGGAAGGAAGCGAAGATCAAGGAATAAAAGGGAGCAAGTGAACTTCACGGAAGACACAGTGACTGATACTGGGTCGAAGTGAGAAAAAGAAGTAGAAAAGATGGAGCGAATGCCAAGAAAGAAAGCCATTGGAAAAGGAGATCATGAATGATAAGTCAACAATGAAGAAGGATCGTGGACAACTCAACAAGAGGAAAAATCCACCGTTAGATGCTTTGGAGCACAGCGCAAGAAGGAAGGAAATATAGGCTGGAGAAGCCCTGAAAACACGGGTCAAGTTGACCTAGGGTTTTAGACATCTAAGGTTTTTGTATCTAGGGTTTTGGACACCTAGGTTTTGACCTAAGGTTTTCGATGAGCTATTGTAATGTATAAATAAAGGTCTAAAGGACCTAGTTCGGGTTGGTACTTTGGTTTGGTACGATAATGTTGTTATTGTTGCTGTTGGTATTCAGTTGGTTGAGAGAGGAGTATTGTGTGAGAGAGAAGTGTTGAGTACAAGATCCTTCTGGATTGTAAGATCTTCATCTGAGTGCAAAGATCAACCCTGCAGCTGGGTGCGTAGGGAGGGGAGAGAAACGAAGGAGAAGAGAGAAGATCGCTAGCTAAGAGCACAAATAAGAACTGTATGCTTTACTTAAATGGAATATAACACAGTTCTATGGACGTATCCCTAGAGAGAGGGTGAATCGTGTATATTTTGTGTTGTGTGTGATTGGTATTTTGTATATGTAATTTTTATACTATTATTTCATTGTTGTGGTAGATATGATAAATGCATGGAATGGATCAAAGCTGATAAGTGATATATGAATGCTGTGTTGTTCTTGTGTGAGATCCACTTGATATTCCCTTTGGTTGTAGACATCTCTATCCTGCAACCCACTCATATCTTCTTCAGGTGAGACTGCATCTGCTTCGTAGGTGTTGCTGTAAGGGCCAATAGCTAGGGCTTGTTGGTGCGCTCTTGGAGCTGAACCCTGGCTCTACCCCTATGCCAACAAATGGTTCCATTGTCGGGAGGGGAATCTTCTTGAGGGAATGTCAAGGTGTTTTCCATTGAAGACAAAGATTCAAAAGTGGATAGAAGATAAAGAGAAGGAATTCGCTGAAGCCCAGAAAAAGAACCCTAATCTTAGTTCAGAGGACTGGTTGGAGAAATATATCTTTACCGATATACATGAGATCTTCTTTGGAAGAATCCATCAAGAGCTATATGAGTGGCTAGATATATTAGCAGATACCCAGTTCAATATCCGATCTAGACTTCTTGTGGCTTGTATGTCGGAGTTGATCAAGAAGGTCAAGAGAGTTGATAACACCGTATCACAAGTAGTATATCACTGGTTTGATAGTACCATTGGAGGGTACATCACATAGTTTGTTGTTGATAGAGTAGAATCGTATAGCCAAGCCAAGAGATATATTTCAAGGGATCTCGAGGGAAATTCTTTCATTTTCTGAAGCTGAGAATCAAGATGCTATTGCATGAGAAGAAAATCTTGAAGATACAATAGATTGGTCGGATCAAGAAAGGCTAATGTTCAAAAATTCAGACAACGAAAGTGACACAAAAGCTGGACATATGCGCAGTGGGAGAGTATTCAAAGAAGTTAATCTTACAAACCTGTTTAAGCAAAAATACGGGGAGGAAGGTTTCTATAGTGGAGAAGAAGCAGAACTGACAGATGAAGAACATTCAGAACCCACTAGGGCAGAGGAAGGAAAAGATGAAGAGATTTGTCAAGGAGAACCTGGAACCTCAGAAACTGCGTAGACCATCGAAGTAAGTACTGTTATCCTTCCTGATGATTCAATATTAAGAAACTAGATTAATCCCATTCACTAGAGAGTCTAGAGCACTGTCAATAGTATTCCACCACATATTTAGTCAGGAACCCTAGGAAGACCTATGGAAGATGAGATGAGACTCCCTATCTTTAGGGGATATGGATCTAAAGGTCCTGATCAACACTGGTTCCTATGTGAAGCCGTATGGAAAATTAAGAATGTCACAGATGAAGCTGTCAAAAGAAATTAGTTTAGTACAACTCTCAGAGATCACGCGCTGAGTTGGTACATGAAAATTGTCCAAGGACTTGCATAGCCTAAGCCATTGAATCAGATAAAGAATGCGCTGATTGTAGAATTCAGTAAACCTAAGTTAGAATCCCAATGTATCACAGAGCTGAAAGAGATCAAGAAAAATATGGTTGAACCTGTTTGGGAGTTCAATCAGAGATTCAAGACCTTAATAGGTCGATTGAATTTTCAGATCCCAGATGAACAGAACAAGGAATGGTTCATTGCCGCCCTTCTACCACACATCAGAGTTCCCCTGATGCAACAAAAGATCACTTCGCAGAATAAGGCATTGAAGATATCCATGAAGCTAGAATCATCCCCTATGGGAGAATCCAACTCAGGTGTGAGTCAAATCTTGATTCAACTAACTAGTTTGTCTCTGCAGGTCGAAGATATGAAGAAAGACAAGGGAAAATATAAAAGAGAAGACATCTGGTGTGTCAGATGTAGATCATAAGGCCATGACAAGGAACACTTCCCTCTATTCAATGAATACTTGGCTTCTGGAGCCCTGAGCCCCTTGAAGCAAGTCACCTTACCCTGGTGCGAGGTATGCAGAAACAAACATCGTACTGGTGAGTGCTATTCTATGCAAAAGTATGTTCAAACACCTACAAATTTGTAATGTACATTCTGTAAGTCCATAGAACATGATGATAGGGATTGGAGGGCTTATGATCTCATGCATGAAAGGTCAAGAGACATATATTATATAAGATTCAAGGTGAAGTACAACAAGAAGGAAACACTACGCAGTGCAACTCTCTAGGAAGAGGAAACTTCAACCCTCATGGTGGATTCAGAGGAAGAGGAGGAGGAGGAGGAATGAGTCGAGTTCGAGGACAGATCATCTGTTATAACTGCACACAACCAAGAAACCTTGCAAGGGATTTTCAAAACCCTTGTACCACTTGCAGCTACTACAACTCATTTGACCATGTTATAGAAGATTGTCTTGTGCTACTAGCTAAGCTTCAGGAAAGACGAGGACCTCAGCAGAACCTACAAGTGCAACTGATCTATGCTAAACCTCACAGAGAAGACCCTAGAGTTACTATTATAACTAGAGGAGGCACTGTTACAGGAGAAGACAGACTGACCCACGGGAAGACTACAAAAGATTCAGGAATCAGGAAAGCTATAGAGAAGACCCAAACTTTTGATGCAAATAAAAAAGACAAATATTTGAGGAAGCAAAAACAAATTTTAGAGGAGACCAAGGTTCTTCATTGAAGACAAAACCAAAAGTAAGAGAGTATGGAATGCCTCACACATTTGATCAGTTTGGTTTTCCAAGAGAAATAAAAGAGGTAAGCAAGCTCATGGACTTTTTACATACTTGTATTAAGTTGATTCAAGATGAAAGCGTTGTACAAGAATTACAAAATTTAATCAGACAATATGAGAAAGGAAATATAGATCCCTTACTGAATAGGGTAGTACACCAAATCGGTAAGAAGAGAAGGAAAAATAAGGAATTACATTTGAATTCTCAAATAGGAGAGTACGAGATAGACTATGTGGTCCTCAACCTAGGGTCGGAGGTCAATGTCATGATGAATAAAACCTAGGCACAGATGGGAAAAATGAAGTTGATCTATTCCCCTATCAGGCTTAGGATGGCTAATCAACAAGCTGTAAGTCCTTTTGGTAGATTGAAACATGTCCCTGTGGACATCGGCGGAGTAAGAGAATTTGCATATTTTGAGGTAATTGAAATAGTTGATGACAATTGTCCTTACTCTGCGCTGTTAGGAATTGATTGGGCTTTCAATAATTCCATTGTGGTTGATTTAAAGAAAATATGTATGAATTTTGAAAGAGATGGCCTCAGGGTCATAGCACCTTTAGATCCAAATGAAGGTCAGTGATACATAGATCCCATCAGATAAGACAACTACAAATACAAACTGGAAAACATATATAAACTAACAACCAGACAACAAGATTACATTAATCCTACAGCCAATGGGAATCTAAGCTGGCGAAGTGACAACGTGTGCTCATCAGACTCATAAGAAGAACTGGAGAACTGACAGAACCAGATGTATGAAGTCTTTACAAGGAGATGTGCTATATTAACCAGAGAAGTTCTATGGATTGACACAACAGTAAGTAACTTACCCACATTTGATGATCTGAATCCATTAGAAGCCTTCCTATCAGACTTTGAAGCAAGTGTACCAACACAACAAATATTGTTGGCAATGGATGAGGCCTTGAAAGCCACACCAGTAAGATGGTGGGGGATGCACAAAAGTAATATCACAGACTGGACACAATGCAGTACTTTGATGACATTGAAGTTCTCATCACAACTCGAAAGCTACAAAGTAAGATACACATGTCGAAGCTGCCCAAAGGACCATGTGTGAAGCTGCGAAGAGGCCTGGAGCAACATTATACAAGAACAATGGGTGCACAAATTCATTAACACACTGGATATGACCCCTATTAACTGGTACCTTCAAGTAGAGTTGTGCCTCATCACTATAGATTGGGAAGGTATGATTCATAATTTTATAACTACCTTCTTATTTGATAGTCAATACCCTTCAGTAGAGAAAGTGCTACGGATTGTCAGACAGAAAGTATTTAAGGAGGAATCTAGCCTTCCTTTGGAATGAGAAGAGGATGAATGGACTGTGCCTCTCCAAAAATTGCAAGGCTGTTACAACATCAATATCGATGAAGAGGATGATCCCGGGAAAGTGAACATTGCAGAAAAAAAAGGCCAGAGAGATGTGGAAGGACTAGGAGTTGAGTTACCATTCATTGGATAGCCGATCAAGATTAAGAAAGTCAATATTGGAACGAAGGAGACACCGAAGCTTTCCAATATCGAAGATTATTGGGATGCTGCTACCATTGACAAGATTACTGAGTTGTTGCACTAGTATTAGGACTTGTTTTCGACCAAGTTCACTGATATGAAGGGAATCAAAGGGCCTATGGGTGAGATGAGGATCCCTTTGAAATCAGATGCAAGACCAGTCAAACATAGACCCTATAGACTGAACCCCAAATACAAGGAGAAAGAGAAGATTGAGCTTGATAGAATGCTGGAAGCAGGGATTATAGAACCTGTCAAAGAATCAGAGTGGATTAACCCTATGGTGGTGCAAGACAATAAGACATGTGAGATCAGAATCTACGTAGATCTCAGGAAGCTGAACGATGCTTTTTTTCATGACCCCTTCCCTACACCATTCACTAATGAAGTGTTAGATAACGTGGGAGGCCAGGAGGTCGATTCTTTTACAGATGGATTTTTAGGATACCATCAGATCCAGATTGCCAAGGAGGACAACCATAACACCACGTTTTCCACAGAATGGGGATCCTACCAATATACAGTGATGCCATTTGGATTGAAGAATTCTCTAGCCATCTTTTCCAGGGTGGTGGTCGAAGCGTTCAAAGAATTTTTGCATAAATTTCTAGAAACATATTTTGATGACTGGACTATGTTTAGTTTGTTGAAAAATCACATTGAATGTCTAAGGCTAATGTTGGATAAATGCAGGAAGTGTCAAATTTATTTGAATCTGAAGAAGTGCATCTTCTTCTCACCATTTGGAGTACTGTTAGGTCATATTGTATGCAAGCAGGGATTGTTGGTTGATCCATCTAAAATTTCCATTATAGTTGATTTTCTACCTCCCACTTCAGTCAAACAAATGTGCATTGCGCTGGTACATATTGCCTATTACAGGAAATTCATCAAGAGATATGCTCATATTACAACACCCATGGAGAATATTTTGAAGAAGGACTGTCAGTTTAAATGGATAGCAGAATGTCAACAGAGCTTCGACACACTGAAACAAAAGATGGTTACTGCACCTATTCTGGTTTTCCTAGATTGGAGAAAACAGTTTCATGTGCATGTCGATGCATCATCCATTGCATTGGGACTTGTGTTAGCACAATGAGGAACATGAGACATTGACCACCTGTTAGCCTTTTCTAGCAGGAAGCTATCTACAACTGAGATTAATTATACCACTACTGAAAGAGAGGGATTAGCCATGGTGTATGCACTGCAAAAATTTCTCCACTATTTGTTGGGAGGACACCTTAAAATGTTTATTGATCACTCTGTGCTGAAGTACCTAGTAAACAAGCCATTGTTGGGGGGGAGAATATGAAGATGGATTCTATTGTTTCAAGAATATGATTTTGAGATAATAGTAAAGCCAGGGAGAATGAACAAGGGTCCTGACCACTTATCAAGGTTGGAACATGGAGAAGAGCCCACTAATTTGGAAGATACACTACCAGATGCAAAGCTACTAGCCATTAGAAATATCGATGACCACTTCACAGAGATAGTGCAGTTCCTATCAATAGGAATGGCACCCAATGAGTATATAATTCCTCAGAAGAAATAGTTAGTGGTGCGTGCTGCAGATTTCTCACTTATAGCTAGACATCTATACAAGATGGGACCGGATGAGATATTGTGAAGGTGTGTTATGGAGGAATAACAACTATTGATCCTCACAGAAGCTCATGAAGGCATCGCAAGAGGAAATTATGTGGGGAAAGCAACTGCGCAAAAGGTTCTTAGAGCTGGCCTTTGGTGGCCTACCTTACATAGAGATGCTAAAGACTATTCCAGAGCCTGCGTTGTATGCCAGAGGGTTGGGAAACCATACAGAAGAGATGAAATTCCATTAGCACCACAAATGACCCTACACGCATTCAAAAAATGGGCCATTGACTTTGTAGGACCTATAAACCCACCAGGAAAGTGCACAGGAGCAAGGTACATAATTACAACAACAAAGTACTTGACCGGATGGGCCAAAACAAGAACAGTTAAGGACTATAGTGCAACTACAACTGCGTGCTTCATATTTGATGACATCATCACCAGGTTTGTATGCCCAAAGATCCTTATGAGTGATCAAGGTACACATTTCATCAATAAGACAGTTGAAGCCTTGACTAAATAATTTGCAATCCACCATCAGAAGAGCACACCGTACCATCCACAAGAAAATGGGACAGTTGAAGCATTCAACAAGATTTTGGAAACAACACTAACCAATATTTGTTGTGTGAATAGAGACGATTGGGATTTAAGAGTACCAATAATGTTATGGGCCTATAGAATCACTTGCAAGAAGCTAACAATGCATACCCCTTTTAAGTTGGTATATGGTCTTGAAGCTGTTGTTCCAATGGAATATTTCGTACCAAGCCTAAGAATTGCTGCCTTTACAGATATGGATGACACTGGAGATATTTAAGAGAGGCTTGCACAGTTGGTCAAACTTGAGGAAGATAGATTCACTGCAGGATTCCATCAGCAGGTTCAAAAGGAAAGAGAAAAGGCCTATCATGACAAGCACGTCAAGAAGAAGGCATTTAGACAAGGAGACCTAGTGCTGGTCTATGACAACAAGTTCATAAAACATCTTGGAAAATTCAGAACGCATTGGCTCGGACCATATGTGATTACCTATGTCATAGAAGGAGGAGTTACGCATTTGAAGACGTTAAAGGGAGAATGGAAGGAAGGATTAGTGAATGGGAGTCGACTGAAGTTGTACTATGACAACCGACTGCCTCGCAAATCCCAGTAAAAGCATGAAGAAAAGGGTCTAGGTACCAGGTGCAGTTGAAACTGGGTACCAGCCATAGAAAAGACAGTCTGCACAAGGAGGAAAAGGAGCCATAGAGTGGAAAGCATAGGCTGTACTACATAGTCTGGAGTTGAAGTAAAACATGAAGCTTAGATATGAAGTACCTCGGGATGAGTCACATATGAGTTTTTGGGGCTTGTTGGCCCTTGGTTATGGAAGGAATCAAAGATCAAGGAAGAAAAGGGATCAAACAAACTTTGCAAAAGACACAGTGACTGATACTGGGTCGAAGTGAGAAAAAGAAGCAGAAAAGATGGAGCGAAGCCCAAGAAAGCAAGTTGTTGGAAAAGGAGATTGAGAATTACAAGTTAGCAAGGAAGAAGGATCATGGACAACTCAGCAAGAGGAAAAATCCACCGTTAGATTCTTTGGAGCACCGTGTGATAAGGAAGGAAAGACAGGCTGAAAACATGGGTCAAGTTGACCTAGGGTTTTGGACACCTAGGTTTCAGCCTAAGGCTATCGATGAACTATTGTAATGTATAAATAAAGGTCTAAAGGACCTGGGTCGGGTTGGTACTTTGGTTTGGTACGATAATGTTGTTATTGTTTCTATTGGTATTGAGTTGGTTGAGAGAGGAGTATTGTATGAGAGAGAAATGTTGAGTACAAGATCCTTATGGATTGTAATAGCTTCAACTGGGTGCAAAGATCAACCCTGAAACTGGGTGCACAAGGAGGAGAGAGAAACGAAGGAGAAGAGAGAAGATCTTCTAGCTAATAGTGTAGATAAGAATTATATGCTTTACTTAAATATAGTATAGCATAGTTTTGTGGGCGTATCCCTAGAGAGAGGGTTAACCATGTATATTTTGTGTTGTGTGTGATTGATATTTTGTATCTATCATTTATATAGTGTTATTGCATTGTTGTGGTAGATATGATAAATGCATGGAATGGATAAAAGATGATAAGTGATATATAAACGCTGTGTTGTTCTTCTGTGAGATCCACTTGATATTCCCTTTGGTTGTAGACATCTCTATCCTGCAACCCCCTCATAGTTGCTTCGGGTGAGACTACATCTACTTCACGGGTGTTACCAAAAGGGCCATTAGCTAGGGCTTGTTGGTGCGCTCTTGGAGCTGAACCCTGGGTCTGCCCCTGTGCCAACAATGCTGTACTTTTCAGATATCTAGGAGATAGTAGTCAGTACCTGGAGGATTTCACCAGAGACTGTCCAAGAATTTGGATAGATAGAAAAGTTTTAGGAAACTCGCCACAACATGTGGGTGTTGAAGAAGAGGGATCCAACCAAGGAGTGGATACAACTGATTTACTGCATGATGATGTAGGACATACAGATGGAGGTCTAGGAGTGGCCCAAGGAATGGAAAGTGCATGTAATCCTAAGGATAGTGATAGGAGGACAAACTCAGAGGTAGGACAAAATAGTCCCTGCGCAACAAACATACACAAACGATGTGAGAAAAAATAAGAATGCCGCACAAGGACTAGTGGGGGGAAGCAACCCAATCCAAAAGAATGCAGAACACAAAATAAACCATAGGGTGGTTCCACACAAGGGCCACCACGCATAGGAAAAACACCAGGAGTTACAACATAACAGGTACACATGGGAGAAGAAAGGGTAGAGACATAGGAAATACCCATGGAGGAAGAAATTGGGCAGGAGACATGCATGGATACACAAATTCCAGAGGCATATGAGCCATCAGATGCTCAAAGGAAGAGGATATGGGAGCAAGCAAGTGGCTCCAGGAAGAAGACAAAGGCCCACAAAAAACCAATAGATGTTTTTCATCAACAAGGAGGCAACACATAAGCCCTTGAAGGAAATTGAGACATTGGACTTGGTGTTTCCCAAGATCCCGACAAAGATGCTCTATAAATTAAAAATTAGTGTCGCAAAGGAAATTTAGTCGAGGGAAAGGTCTGATGCGATGAACTTATAGATAGCGCAGGAGGAAAAGATCACACTAAAGGAAGAAGTTAGCCAAGAAGGGTAGGTAAAGAAGATAGCGCGACATAAATTGGAAGAGATAGAGAAGCACATTATCATAGTATTCCAAGCCATCCCAAACAACACAGAGTTAGAAGGAGTATCATCTGAAGAGAATATGAGGAAACCAATGTAGGCCTTGGAGCAGTACAAGGACTAGATAAAGGTGCTAGAGGAGCGCACAGTACCCATTACTCCTCCAGAAGTTAGAGTGTAGCAAGAATAGGACGCCATAGAACTTGCATAAAATATGGCGCAGGATATCCAAAGGATGATAGAGCTGTTAGGGAGCAGTGACCAACTGTGGACGCAAGTCCAAGAAGATGGAAGCTTGCAGGAGATACAAGGAAGGGAAGATAAGGTACATGCAGTAATGGCAGAGTTAAAACAATGACAGAAGACGATGTCACTGCCAAACAATATTAAGACAACTGCAGAGATGAAGAGCCTATAGGTAGAAGAGAAAGCAATGCAAGTGAAAAAAATCATAAGACAAGCTCAGTTGGAGCCTTTTGTAGGAAAAGGCTGAACAACTAGTCATGGAGGTTGATGTATCAAAATCACGGGTGGAACAAATAGGCTTGGAGGGAGGAATTATATTAAAGCCTCCAGTCACCGTGCATATGGTATAATCCATGGTGGAGAAGAGAAACTGGGATCAAGAGCAATGCCATCGAACAACATAGATGTATTAAGCACTGGCACAATAAGTAAAATATGCAGAGTCCGTGAGTGACTCGGGATGAGTCACGATGTCAGTGTTGGGGGCCTGTTGGCGCAGACCAATTTTGGGATAAAACCAAGGAAATTTTTAAGATTTCAATACAACGTCAGAAAATAGGGGAGCACACCGAAAATAGAGGAAAAGCAACACTGAAAACAGAGGAAAACCAACACCAAGAAAAGCAGTTACAAAGTGGACAAATTGATGTGGAGTAGTTGGAAAGTGGACAAGCGCCGAATTGGAGAATGGTTGGATCAAGGACCAACAGATATTAAGTCAAGGAGAAAGTGGAAAAACCTAATCCGCTTAGGGTTATGGTTTTTGTAATGGATTTGTCCCAGTTTTGTATAAGTAAAATGCATTAGGATGATGAGAGGGGGGGTGTGTATTGTTGAGGTTGTAGTAGGTACTTTAATTGAGTAAACTTCTTGTTGAGATATTTGTGTGATCTGTTGATATTGGGTGTAACAAAGGAAGAGATGTACAATGTGAAACACTAGATTTTGCAAGAATATGAATAAAGATGAAAAGTGACAAATCTTTGTGGATGTAGCCCCAGGGGGGTGAACCATGGTATATTTGTGTCATATGTATGAATGGCTGCATTTCTTACTGTTGTGTTTGAGTTAACAAGATTTATGATGGATATGTTAATTGGTAAAGGTTATATTACTACACACTAAGGAAAGAACTGTAGAATAGCACTAAATGAATGAATGTCATAGCTAGTGTTTAGATCTAAATCCTATGATACAGTAGATGAATACATATAATGGAATACTTGCTGCTATAATAATTAATGAAGTATGTTGGTCATATACGATGTCACTGGTAAGAGTTAGAGTTAGCATAATATACGAGTATTCGAGGGTTAATAGTTGAGTGGATCAAATGCCTCTGAGAGAGAATTACATCCCATCCTAGGGTTACAAACATCTGAGTCCTGTGATCACCCATTGAAGCCATCTCAGGTGAGACCGTGCAGTGAAATTTGTGTGTTGTGTTTCCTTATGGTATCCAGGAGGGCCAATGACAGAAGGGAATTTGGTAATCCTATAGTTAGAACCTGGATCAACCCATAAGTAACCAATATATACCAATGGTCAGGTGAGGATTCTCAAGGATAGGTGGAGGCCTATAAGCTTGTTGACCAACCAAATTGAGGAAAACTATCTGCAAAAACTGGTTAAACTCTTCCGAATCTGCATCAAAATGTATATAGAACCTAAGTCTTTTGTTACTCCTTTTCCAGGGGCCCAATCCTATGCCTTTGTTATTACCCCTCCTACTGTGACTGCGTCTACTGAAAAAGATTATGTTAACACTCATTTTCACACATCAAAACCAGAGCATGACTAATAAATCATCTATTTTTTTTTCAAAATAATAGTTTAAACCTCGCTCTATACATAACAATACATATGCAAGCAATCATCATGCATTCCATATCCCATAACTAGTAGTCACTTAAAATAGGGTTTCAAAGGGATATTGGGATTTATGATGGGAATTGTGATGAGAAAAAAATGGTAAGTATGACATGGATATGCAACACAGACTGTTCATTTACCATGACTAGTTTTAACAAAACATTATGATCATATTCATCACATCTCGTCAACATCTTTGGGCATGAAACAAAGCAAACTCCAAACAAATTGAACAATTTCCTCTTGACTTGTCTACTTCTGTTATGAAATACTTAATGCAATTGTAATTAAAGCATGGGATGAAATAGGTACTTGGGGAAATGAAACAAAATTGTAATGGATGAAAGATGGTAAGTATGACAAGGATATGTAATAATGGACATGATTTTTTATTACAATTGCTTCCATAATCATTCATTTATTGTGTTTCCAATACGCATAATTATAATCATCATACAACTATAGTGTTCAAGAAATAAAATTCAAGTCTACACTTCACTGATATTCCATCTCATAACCAAATTGTTCATTTAAAGTCACAGTTTGAAGAATGTCTCATAAAATTTCCATCACTAACTCACAAAATATTCACTGTTACTTATTCAAAATCACATTCCATGCATCATTTATTATTTACAAATTGATAAAAACTTATGTGCCAATTTCATCATAACACCACATCTTGCCTTCTATCCAATCATTACATATTACTCAATCAAAAATCATAATAAAAAAATGACAAATCCGTGAATCCATGAGAAAAATGCTCAAAATACAAACAAAGACATTGAAATAATAATTTGAACCAGCACCAATCAAATCATTGTCTCTATCTTCGTATTAAACAATGAACTTCATCACCATCGATCATTATTGAATGCATATATTATCCACAACATGAACTGATCTTTTCAAACAATGATATCCAATCTGACCCAAAATCGAACTGGGTATTCTTTTCGCAAAAGAAATGATGGAAATGCATAACACACCAAATATATCGACCAATCATCACAATGGCATGATTGTGTTGTGACCGTAAGTGATGAAATCGAATCAAAGGAAAAACAAGTGATTTTTAGTGCATCGATTATCACCATAAAAATGAAGAACTAGTTGACCCAAAATCCCAATGACATGCCTCTATCTAAAGATTCATACTAGAATTTTGAATAACATTCAACCATGGCAAATGTATCACAAATTGCATGCATGAAACAAAATGAAAAGGGTTCAAACCCTTGTTTCTCTCATACAAACAATAAACACAACCTTATCACAACCATTAACACCACAAGGCCCAATTGGTCACTTCAAAATGATTTCAGAATCTGGTGCGACCCTCATTACAAGTTTATGCACAATACACAGAGAAAACGTTGTCTTTCCCTTTTTGTTTTGTTTTCTGTATACGACCCATACTATAAAAATGGAAACAACCAAGTCAACAAGGGCTCTCGACAAGACTTATGACTGTCATAACTAATGAAATAAGAAACAATCAAAATGCTAGTATGATGAGGGTTTTGACCCCGTCAACTTTTGCTTCGGACTCAACTAGGGTCGCAATAATATTTCATTTTAAGCACAAGAAAAAACACATAGTTTGCATGCAAACCCATTCACATGCAATTTCGTAATAAAAAACCCATAAGCACATGATTTCTGCCATTATTTGGCTAATCAAAACACATGAGGTAGCTACAGACCAACCAATTGAAATTTGAAATAAGAAACACAACATCTATAGCCATGACAACCAATGAACATAACCATCAATCAAAATCATCCGAGCTCTTATGCATACATTTCTTTCTAAAACATGAGCATAACAATTTCATTTTCTAAAGAATCAAATTGTCAAGCACAACATGTAGTTACAGAGCCAGGCATAAACTATTAAGAAAAAGCAACAATATTTTATAGGGAGTCAAAACCCCATTACCTGGTGTTTTTCATGTTAAATGGCACCTTCAAGGGGTTGCAACAATTACCAAAATATCAAAATTCCTCCAAACCACCAAATGAATGAACCAAATGTTGAACCCCGAGGTGGTAACACCTAACATTAGTTGGTGCATTAACTGTTGGTCATGTCGTGCTAGCGTGACAACCAATATTAATCACTCACTAAACCCGAGGAGGGCCACATCAAAAACCCACGCAAACAACAAGTGCCAAGTAAGCGCCAGTTCATATGAGATCACATGTGAACAATGTATCCACCTACCAAATTAATACTGTTGACATCATAGCACATCGTTGATCACATGGTTTACAAACTTATCATAAGTGCGTTGTGTGGATAACATATCCCATATGCATTGAAACTTCCAAACCTTTTCCATATACAAACTTTCGAATCACCACAACCATTAACAACAAATTCGATCTACCATGTTATTGTAACTTGTGTAATATGTATCAGACTATATAAATATAACCAATGGAATATATATGAGTGGTATGCTATGCGCGTATGTATATTTTTGATACCCCATGACTTGAAACTTTGACAATTATTTATTTTATTTTTATTTTAGAATTTTAATTATTTTTCCAAAAGACAATTTGGCCGATTGACCAAATCTAAATTGTAAAACCTTATTATTTTATGAAAATAAACACATGTAGAAAAAGGGGCACATGTTGAAGCAACTGTTAAATATGGAGTTAGGAATCCAAAGGGGTTGGCCAAGTGGCAACAAACTGAGACAAGCTGTGGAGTTAACTCAACTTCAAAAAGACACATTCCAAATTTATAGGAGAATTTGTGAACATGTTTAGAATTAAATCTGACAGGTGGTAAGTGAGAAGGAGTCTCAAGAAAAGTGTCACAAGTTCTAGGAAAAATAAAAAGAAGTCATGACAAAGGAATGGGATGCCATTCCTAGGATTTGAACTGATAGCTTGAGGAGGCTATGCACATAATTGACTTGACACAATGATTTTCTAATATTACACACAACAAAATGGTACTCATAATTCTGCAAGAGGCCACGTAGGCAGCCTCTTGGATTCCGAATTCATCTTGGGGGTGACAGAGGTTGACAAAGACTCTAGTCTACAGTTGGGAGGAACAAAGTCTTCAACGTGTGGTTTCCCCAAGTACCATGTTTTACTTCTCTATTATGAATATGTTGATATGAATGTTTACTCTGTATTATTGTGCGTTACTATGACCAAAATTATTGGTTATGAAGTATTTTAAAGAATAAATAAATTGTAACAGTATTAGATCTCAGTGTTTTTTATAAGAAAATAGATGCATATCATAGTTTCATGTAGAAATATTATTTAAAGAAAAAAATAGTTATTTTGTTCCTAGATCTACGAACATAATTGTATTACCAGTAGAAAACCCAACAAAAAACATGAGTAAAACCTAGTTATTAAAACATGAATTATATGCTGATAAGAAACCTGTATTGAAGAAACAAAGTTTAACAAGATACAATAAATGACTGTGTATATTCAAAAGGGAATCGTTACAAATTAAACAAATTTTAACAAGATACAAGAAATGACTGTGTATATTCAAAAGGGAATCATTACAAATTAAATAGAGTTTAACAAGATACAATTAATTATTGTGTACGTCCAAAAAATGAATCAATACTAATGTTGTGTCCTTTTCGTCGCTTGAATGAGCAAAAGAAGGGCACTTGCAAGTCTAGTTGGGTCTGCTAGACAAGACAAATGTTAGTGTATGAATAAAATGATTCAATCACATGAAGTAAACAAACAACTAAGCTAACAACAACTAAAGAAATAACTAAAGAAATGAAACTAAAATGCATAAGGAAATTAGAACCAAAATCAATCAAACAAATGACCAATAATCGTGCCACCAATGGAGAAGTATATTAGCGGGTAAACACCGTAGAGAAAGGGGGACTTATGGATCCCCTCTTCCTCCTTGTGAGGGTTCTTGAGTCCCCTATGTGAGAGATCTTCTTACAAATGGTAAACTAGAAAGAAAATGGTGAAGAAATCCAAGCTTATTCCCTCAAGAGGTGAGGTGAATAGCTTATTGAGATGATGCTAGTATGCTCCAAGAAGAAAAGAGGTTTCTTGTAGGAGAATAGAAGCAACATAACAATACAATGAGATTCTTGAATTATTAGTGCACCCATGGCATCCTTTTATAGCTTGCCTTTGAGGTAATATCCAATCGGTCTTTAGTGTGAACAAGGGGCCCTTTAGGGCACCCTTAGGTCTTTGACCAGCCCCCACTCAGATTCAACTGGGATTTGAGGGTCAAATCAAGTTGGGAGTTGGTCTAGAAGTGGGTGGGGGGTCGACAAGAACCATAAATGCACTGTTCACAGGTGAGAATGAATTTTCTCATACATAGTCGCGCATATGGCACATTATGCACTCTATGGTATTCTTTGGTCCACGCACTGTGCACATGCTTCCTTTAGTGTTTTAGCGCATGTCAATTTTTTGACCAGTTGTATAGTTTTTGCCTCTTGGAAATGATTTCTTGGTGCTATAGGTGAACTAATAGGTGTTTGGAGATGATGTATTCCTGTAACCATTTGTAGATGAAATTTTGGTGATAACAGATGCCCCCTAATGTGTGAGGTTAGGAGCATATGTATAGCTGAAATACATCAATGTTTCTTCTACTGAGAGTACCATTGTAAGGAAGAGTGTTGATAGGAACTGCAAGAG
>ML782107.1:636395-653420 GCA_009831015.1 Picea engelmannii | reverse complement strand
TATAATCCCCTGGACCCCTGGATGCAAAGAAAACAACAAGTGGGAGAATGTTGGGTATGTGTTATATTCTTTGCATGGGTGTGTGTGTGGGCATGTCAGATACGACAACTGTGTCTGACAACTGCGGCTTTTGCTATTTTTAGTAGATTTTGCTATTTTTAGCAGATTTGTAAATTAATCCCGGATTAAGGGATTAGGGTTTTGGTATCTACAGAATACCTAAAAACATTGTATATATTGTATGGTGAATGGTGAAATTTGATATAATGAATATAAGAAAGGTTTTCCCGGTTGAGGGTTTCCGATATAAAATCTCTGTGCACTTTGTGTATGAGCCATTGATTAATTTTTGTATTGCTTTAGAATTTATATGCATTGTTTTACTTCACAGGTTTAAAACTTACAAACATGACATACATCCATGGGAATTACATCACACATAATCTCATATCTATATCCACCTATTTTAAATTCAACAAGGCATTGTTTAGTTACCATTACCCGGTGTCCTTTTTGCAACCATGAGACCCTATATGGATTTGGATGTGCAGTTGTCTCCAGTTCCAATTTCTCCAACATCTCTGTGGATACTACATTATCAGTTCTCCCACTCTCAATTATCACCTTGCATACTCTATCTTTATTCTTTCAACTTGTCATGAACCAACTGATCCTCTGCACTAGTTTTTCAACTTATGGTTCTGGCTTCAAGAGAACCTTCCTCAACATTAGAGATTTTCCATCCTTTGCACGTTCTGCTTCAACATTCCTTTTTTGTGCTTCTGAAATGTGAGCTTAACCTCCTCCTTTCTTTTTCTTGGGACATTCCCAAGACTTATGTCCTGGTTTTCCATAGGTATAACATCTTATCTCTCCTCCTCTATTTCTTCCTCTTCCTCTGGAAAAATAATTTCTTCCACCAGGATGTCTCCCTCTGGAGCTTCCTTTTTCTGGGTGACTGTGGGTTTTCTCATCCTCATTATCGAGCTTCTGTGCCTTATCATGATAAAATCCTTTACCTCTGTTCAAGATTCTACCTCTTCCTCACTGGATTTGTTTTCTGTCCAACTTCTCCTCTGCTTTCAGTGCATATTGATATGCCTCCTCTACTGTCCTCACCGACATCATGCTGATTTCATCATGGATCTCATCTCTCAGGCAATTTATGTACTTGGAATATTTCTCTTCATCTCTCTCTCTCTCTCTATCCAATCCTCATATTCATCTTCTAAAACTCTTATGTGTACTCTTTCACTATCATTCCTTTCTGTCTTAGGTTCTACATCTTCCTAAATAGATTTATATAATAATCCTTGGGTATGAATTTAGCCTCCATATTGGCTACCATTCTATCCCAACTCTTAATCTTTTTTCTCACCTTTGCTTCATCTGTCAGCCTGTAGTTCATCCCACCACAGTGTTTCATGTACTTTCAACCTAGTGACAACATGTCTCACCTTCTTCTCCTCATCGACATCTTCATAGTCGAAATACTTTTCCATGGACCTCATCCATTCCAACAAATATTCAACATCCAAATTGCCTTCATACCTTGGGATGTCTATATTTTCTCTAGCTCCCAACTTCACAACAACTTTCAGTAAGAATTATTTGGCGACATCTCCCCCTGTAGCTTTTTCAACCTTTGTCTCTTCACTTTCTGTTTCATTGACATATTCAGCGTCAGGTGCTCTCCTCTACGTTGCTTCCATCGCTTCCAACCTTGCACACAGTTCTCTCATTTCCCTCTCGACAGTGAAATTGGATACAGGTGGCTCCACGTGTCTCCTCGATGGAATTGTGCTGACCTTTTCTCACTCAAAGAGTATAGCCTTGAGTTATTTTTTGACTCTGATACCACTTGATGTAGACCCCCCTACTCTCCCTCGGGGCTGCGTGACCTCTCGGTCAAGGATCTTAATCTCCTCGAGCCCTTACTAGTATCAAACTAAATCAAACACATGCCTTGTTATCACCAGAGGTGTCGATTGTATGGCACCCACCTCGCTCCAGTCTGATCGTCTTTCATCGTCCCTTAGGTTTTTTCAGTCATGATTTGGCCCTTACCAATTTGTTCATCGATCGACGGTTCTTATTGATTGTGGGGTGCCAATGTGCTCTCTCTTCATCGGAGGGATAAATCTCTGCAATCGGAAAAGTACTCACCCAACTCGATCTAATCATGGTCGTTGATCCCCCATCCCGATGAGATCAACGACGTTGGTGAATTGAGGGTCGTGAACTAACGCGTTCGCTAATTTAGCCTCTGCACTCCGCAAGGATTCCCCACCGTCAATTTTCATTCATAGATCGATGGGTACCTGCAGGCCCTACTTTCTTGGCACTTTTTCTAAATCTCAACACCAACGAGCGCTAGCTCCTTCCGCTAGCCCTTATTTGCATGTGACCTCGAGCTGTGACCCAGGGCTTAACCTCCTCATGCTTCACAATTTTGGAACTTTTAACCGGGACCAGATCAACGGTCCACGTTCCCCTTCGCAACCAACAATCATGATCTATTTCGGGACTCCACACTTCAGGAGTTCGAAATGTTCCAACATCTGTTTTCCTCAGAGTACTCTATACCTGAATTTCTAGATCAGGTGCAATGCGTCCACCCGAATCAACTTCCCTGGTCCACTTTAGGACTTTGGCCTTCAGAAGTCTCAACTTCTCCATGCTCACTTTCCCCCGGAGCGCTTTCACCTGAAGTTCATGATATATCGACATGTGTCTCCCATAGATCAATGACTACGATTAACTTAAAATCTTTGGGCTTCAGGAGTCTCAACTCCTACAGACTCATTTTCTCCTGGAGTGGTTTCACCCGAAGACGATGGATTTATGTCACATGTCCTTCTTGATATGACGGTCTAGATCTTCTCCGCTCTTGTCGAGTTCCTTTCGGAGTGTTAGGCCTCTGAACTTCTTGATCTCTCGCCACATATTCTTCACAAAAAATGATTGTGATCTACTTCGGCCTTCAGGGCTTCAAGAGTTTGTCACACTCCACAATTGAAATATTCTGAAGTGACTTTCCTCGAAGTCTCATATTTGTTGAAACATACCTCCTGGCAACCAACAACCAGGATCTATTTCGGCCTTCGGCTCTTCGACGATTTCTCTTTCTCCTTGTCTACAGAACTTCTGAAGTTCTTCCACTCTAGAGTTCTAGATATTATGCCACCTATCCCTCTGGATGATGGGCGGTCCCTAACCTATTCGGGACTTTGGTGAATTCTCGCTCCTATGTGCACAATAATACTTAAATTTCATGCACTTTTCCCAGATCCAATGATCTGGAACGATCTCGTTCCCTACTAGATGGATATTGGTCGATGACTCATGAAACCTTCAAAGCTCCACTCTCTTTGAAGATTTATCCCCGCTACCTCTCTTGAGCTTTATTTCTCGAACCCTTTCACTCCTCAGAGGCATACTTCAACACTTAGTCGAACTTCCAATCTGTGCACTCCTTGCAATAGATTCTTACACAAGACTTAGCTTCTTGTGGGCAATTGTGCACACCTTGTAGCAGTCCCTTTACACTCCTTGCAAATGGAAGTTTCACGCTATCTCTTCTAAACTTCTTAGTCAAAACAAACTTTGTCAATGCACTCCTTGTGGACTGTATGCACACCTTGCATGAACTCAATGAAGAGAAATAATTGAATCTTATTCAAATGCTTCACAATTTCATTCTTTCAATAACATAACTCATTCATTCATGAAAACAAAAAATAACAGGGAAACTGTAAACAGTAGTAAAACCATGTGTTGGATCAATATCCGTCTATTATATTCATTCAAATGTAAATGGATACAGCCTGATAAAAAAAACTTACATTTAGTAACAACTATCTTATACTAATCTGTAGCCAGCTTTATTCATGCATACAATAAAAATAAAAAACTAATCTCCAACTACTTATCTGATCAAAAAATAAAAGCTTACAGCTACTTAATCCTATTACAATAAACGTCTATGACATAAAATTTAAGACGAATCATCATATCCATGCCAAAGTCAAATAACTCAAGGATGATCTAATCTCTTCTGGTTTGATGCGATCATTCAACCTCTAACCATTAACTTCTCTGATTCATCATTTACTCAGAAGTTCTCTGAGATACACCATCTTTCAAATTTAAAATTTTACTCAAAAGGCACGCTAGGTGTTGTGTCATCATCCCATGTGTCTTTGCTAATGATGCTCCTACATCAGTATCGTCGGAGCCCAAAGTGGTGAAGGGTTTCCAGGAGTCTAGCATGAGATGATTACTCACAAATCGGTGTCACTAGGCGTCAGGAGTGGAATTGTAAGTGCTACGAACTTACACGTGACATGAAGGGGACCTATGAGAGGGTATAAATTGCTCAAGGTCAATTGAAGGATGAACAACTAGTTCAGTTCAGAGAGTTTTAATATCCAAGACTGGGAGGTCGTAGAATCCCCAGGAGAGAAGGGGGTTGTGTGCGTCAAGTGGTATCAAAGTAGATACAGAATTGACTTTTGTAGGTAAAGGAGATATAGAAGTAGGTTGATAGCATCGAGTGGTATTATCTATGTCAGCACAATGCCTCCTAGGAGACATGCGGAGGCACCCGTAGTAAATAGAGCTATGGAAAGGGAGATGAGAGAACTTAGAGCAAGGTTGGATGCCATGGAAACAATGCAAAGGAGAGCACCTGATGTTGGAGACGTCAACAATGCAAAAAATGAAAAAGTGAAAGTTGAAGAAGTTGTAGCGAAGGATGTTGTGGAAGAGCACTTGTTGAAAGTGGTTGTTAAGTTGGGAGCTAGAGAAAAGATAGACATCCCAATGTATGAATGTAATTTAGACGTCGAATAATTGTTTGATTGGATACGAGCAATGGACAAGCATTTAGACTATGAAGATGTTGATGAGGAGAAAAAGGTAAAACATGTTGTCACTAGGTTGAAAGGACATACAAAACTGTGGTGGGATGAACTGCAGGATGATAGGAGAAGCAAAGGAAAATGAAAGATCAAGAGATGGGATCATATGGTAGCCAAGCTAAAGACAAAATTCATACCCAAGGACTACCGAATAAATCTGTTTAGGAGACTGCAGAACCTGAGACAGAAAGGAATGATTGTGAAGAAGTACACAAAGGATTTTTACAAACTAAACATCAGGGCTGGACAAAAGTAGATAGATGAGCAAAAATTTTCCAGATACATCAATGGCATGAGATATGAAATCCAGGACAAAATCATCATGATGACAGTGAGAACAGTGGAGGATGTGTACCAGATTGCGCTGAAATCCGAGGAGAAGTTGGCTAGGAAGCATAGTCAACAAAACATAGATATAATATTGAACAGAGGAAAAGGAATTTCCCATGACAAGACATAGAATCCCAAAGGTGAGACAGAGAAACCACATAGTCACTTTGAGAGAGGAGGAAGTTCCCAAGGAAGGCAAAGTGGTGGTAGAAACTCTTTTCCTAGAGGAAGAGGAAGAGGGAGAGTGGCGCAGACCCCCATTCCCTCCTTGGGGATATGCGACCTCCTGGTCTTGGATATTCAAACTGCTGAGTTGAATTGACTTCTCAGGCCTTCAACAGACCATGATCTTCTCAATGCACACACACACACACAACTCCCTTTTTTTTTACCCATAGGGTCGAACTACCCGTGCCTTCGCCCTTCGACGCTCTCGGTAACAATCAATTTTGGGAGTATTAACTCTGCACTAAACCTTCCACATAGGTGACCACGGGCTATGACCGTGGTCCAATCCTTCATGAATTCGGACTTCAAAAACATCATGAGCTCTACCTTCAGCTCTTCTCAAAGTGCTCTTCTCCGAACTTCCGTATTTATGCCGCGTGTCTCCTACACAACCAACGGTTGCGATTACTTCATGACTCTGCAAGTTTGTGACTTTACACTTGCAACACCCCCAAAATTCCTGAACCAAAAAGTACTGAAACACCTTATAGCCAACCTCCGTGCAGTTCCTCTAGATTTGACAGTCTGGGATTGTTCACCTCCCTTCGGAACGAATCTTGTTCACATATTTTTATGGAAACCTCAAGGATTCTCCTCCTTGAATATTTTCCTCCGCTCTCCCTCCTGAGATTAACTTCCTCGACCTTTTCTTGTCCCTTATAACACTTTCTTCCACACTTAGTCGAAATCTCATCCTATGCACACCTTGCAACAGGTTCTCTTCCACACTCAGCTTCTTTGTGGATGCTTTCACACTCTTTTCGATTGTTCTCCAACTCCTTCTCGATGACTAAGTCACACTACTCCTCCTGAGCTTTCGAGTCTGAAACTCTATCACGCACTCCTTGTGGACGCATATGCACTCCTTTCATATATAAGTCCCACATTGTCTCTTTTGAGCTTTGAGTCGAGACAGACTCTGTCAATGCACTCCTTATAGACACTATGCACTCCTTGCATTCGCTCATTGAAAAGAAACAATTGAAACTTATTCACTCTTCACAGTGACTCATACATTCAACCAAGTAAATGCATGCATAGATACAAGAACAAGAAATAACAGAGAAAAAAACATAAAATCTATCATTCACTCATTCAGATAGACGCAACGACAACATACATTTGGGAAAATGTTCCTCTAATATATTCATTCAAATTAAACTTACATACATTCATGCACTACTTCTTTGTAGCTCTCAACTCTTTGCTACAATGGTGATAGATTTTGATGAATGAAAATGCCAACAACTTATAATGGCATTCTACACACTAGTTGCAGCGGCCTCCTCTAGGAAACAACACAAAACTTTATACAAGAGGTGATCTTCGAGCCTTTCCCTCCAACTACTCTGTGTTATCCTATTGAAATAAAAAATTTCAACTACTTAACATTTATTACAATAAATATTTGAGTTAGACAGATAAGAGAGAATGCTCCAAATTTGTATTGCAATCCTCCTCGTTATAGAAAAATAAATTCCCCCATCGACCTCATGTGATGGTTCAACCTCTTATCATTAAAGATGTTCATAAATAAATAAAAAATTCAGATATTACGTTAATACGCCAACTTTGGAATTCAAAATATTTCAAAATATGTGCTAGTGTGCCCAGTTGTCTTCCTCTTGTGGTTTGTTGGTGATGCTCCTGCATCATACTCCTCTTGATGAAAAATTCATGGACTCCTGTCCATGAGCTCCTGCACCAACTTTCCATGCTTTTGGCTCTCTGCTTCACCAACCCAACTAGCGTCTTCTACTGGTCATCCTTTCCACTTCACCAAATATTCAAAATACGTTTTCCTTCTAGTCTTATTATCAATTCATTGATCTATGATATTTTCTATCTGCAACTTCTATGCTACAAACATTTGTTTCTCCCATTGGATCTTCTTTTGATCTTCAGATCCTCCAGATCCATCTTCCCTGTACAGATATAGGTCTTCAATATTGAATATGGGTGATATACCCACATCTTCTGGCATCTCTATCTCATATGCATTCTCCCCAAATCTTCTCAGGATTTTGCATGGTCCTATCTTTTTCAATTTCAACTTATTGTATGTTCCCCTCGGGAACCTCTCTTTCCTAAGATGTGCTAGAACTTGATCTCCAACTTCAAATTCAAGCTTCCTCCTATGTTGATCAGCTATGGGTTTGTATTCATTGTTTCTTTTCAATTGCTCCTTGACCTAATGATGAAGTTCCTGCATTTCTATAACGAAGTCTTCCGCTCCAGGGATCCTAAATTTTCTTTGCTTCAGATCTCTCAACTCCGACACTCCCCTCGGATTCATTTCATACACTATCTGAAATGGACTTTTTCTAGTGCTTTTGTTCACTGAGTCATTGTATGCAAACTCCGCTTGTGCTAGAATCTGATCCCACTGACTATGGTGTTCAATGACAAAACCCCTCAGCAAATCCCCTAAACTTCGATCTGTCCATCTGTTTGTGGGTGATATGCAGAACTAAAGATAGTTATGTCCCCAACTTCTTCCACAATGTCCTCCAGAAATGACCAACAAACTTGGTATCCTTGTCTGAAACTATACTCCTGGGAAATCCTTGGAGTCTCACAATCTCCTTAAAAAACAAAATCACAACATGCGTTGCATCATTGGTCTTTTTTCATGTGATAAAGTGTTCCATCTTTGAAAATATGTCGACTACCACAAATATGGAATCACTTCCTCTTTGTGTCCTTGGAAATCCCAACATGAAATCCATGTTTATCGCATCCCAAGGCCTCTCTGGAATAGGCAATGGCTGATACAACCCAGTGTTTTGCTTCTTCCCCTTGGCATACTGACAAATATTACACTTGTTTACAAACCTCTTCACCTCTACTCTCATACCTAGCCAATAATATGAACCGTTCAACTGAGAAAATGTTTTGTCATGGCCGAAATGTTCGGCTAGACCTCCATTATTCTTTTCCTTTAGAAAATTCTCCCTCATCGAACACTTTGGTATGCACAACTAGAATCCCTTAAACAACAACCCGTCCTGAATCAGATATTCGACCCATTGGCTTCTATCTCTGAGTACAGGATTCACACACGCTTCATATGCCTCCCCAAAATCTGGATAAGTGTGGTACATTTCCTTAAGGTGATCGAACCCTAAGGTTTTGACCTGAAATTCCTACAGAATCAAAATCATCTTGCTCAATGCATCAACAACCTTGCTAGCATTACCAAAAATTTGTTTAATAAAAAAAGTGAAATTTTTCATAAACTCTATCCACTTGGCATGTCTTTGGTTTAACTTATCCTGCTTAGTTATGAATTTCAAAGCTTGATTATCTCTATACAAAACAAACTCCTTTGGTACGAGATAGTGCCTCCATTTATTCAAGGATTGAATTATAGCATAGAACTCTTTGTCATATGTGGCGTACGTTTTCTTAGCTTCGTTCAACTTCTCACTGAAATATGCAACAGGCCTATTATCTTGGCTCAAGACCGCTCCAATTGCAACTCCACTCACATCACATCTCACCTGAAATGTCTTTCGTAAATCTGGTAATACCATAATCAGTTGTTCCGTTATCTTCTCCTTCAATATGTTGAAGCTCCTCTCATCCTCTTCCATCCATTTGAAAGACTTGTGTCTTTTCTTCACTGTATCCATCATTTGAGCACTAATCCCACTAAACTTTCTAATGAACTTTCGATAAAAACTTCCTAATCCATGAAATCTTCTTACCTCAAAAATATTCCTCGGTGACGGCCATTCTCGGATTGCTTTCACCTTTTCGGGATCCATATTCAATTCATTTAAAGAAATCACAAAACCCAAATAAATGAGTTTTGTCTTCATGAAGGAGGACTTTTTCAGATTTATCAATAGCTTCTCTTGCTGCAACCTCCTCATTACCAACGTTAAATGTCTCAAATTCTCCTCTTTAGTCTTGCTAAAGACCAGCATATCATCCAGATATACAATCACAAACTTTCCAATGAAATCTTTCAACACTTCATTCATCAGCCTCATAAAAGTATGCGGGGCATTTGTCAAGCCAAACGGCATAACAAGCCATTCATACAACCCCTCATTTGTATTGAATGTTGTTTTACACGCATCACCTTCTCTCATTATTATCTAGTGATATCCACTTTTCAAATCTATCTTTGAAAAATAGTTCTCTCTGCTCAAACAATCCATCAAGTCATCCATCCTTGGCAATGGAAATATGTATTTGATGGTGATCTTGTTTATGGCTCATGAGTTTGTACACATTCTCCATTCTCCATTTTTCTTCAGACTCAATACAGTTGGTATTGCACATGGACTCAAGATTTCTCTAACCAATCCTTTGTATAACAAATCCTAAACCTGTCTTTTCACCTCCTCATTCTCTTGAGGTGTCAACCTGTACGCTGTTTTTTTTGGCAGGTTTTCTCCTGGTATCAAGTAAATATGATGGTTGATACTTCTGATAGGTGGAAATGAGCTTGGAAACTCATCCACTACTATATCAGCAAAATTCTCTAATAGTTCATGCACTTCCTCAGGTAAATATTCCATTGAAGTACTGGTAAGGATAACCCTCGGTGTCCTCACTACAATAAACTATATCTCTTGTTCCTTCCTAACTTCATTCAAGATTTCCTTCCCACTCATGAGAAGTACACTCATGCTAGCTTCATCCTTCACCTTATTCTCTTCAATTGACAGTAACATGTGTGTCCTTGTTGGCCCTCGACCAAGTTTTGAGGAAAATTTGGTCATGTTTGACCATTTTTGGGACTTCGACAGGCTGGTCGAAAATGGAGCACCCAGGCGAAGCAAAGATCGCATGATCTCGCCCATTTTGAAGGCTCTTTAGGATTTTAGGTTTTATGTAACATGTATGGGATGTCGGCCCATGGGTTTACCCATGCTTAGGCCTTTTTGTAATGTATAAATAAGTAGTTAGGTGATGTAAGTAAAGTAGTAATTGGCTTAGAGAGGTCATTGGATTAGTGCATGACTAGTGGCTTCATGCGAAGAGTACTATAAAAGACTTTGTGCACAGATTGTGTAAGGCTTTGTGCCCTAACCTAATTCGAGGAAGGAGGGTTTGACGAGGTGTGCACGGATCTCATGTCCCTTGGTGGATTTTGCTATGTGGATTTGTGCACAGGAGCAGAGGAATGTAAGAAGCTTGAAGACTAATAAAGAAGAAGAAGAAGTTGGTGGATGTAGCCCCACACTGGGGTGAACCACGTATATCCTGTGTCGGTGTGCTTTGTGAAATGTTGTTCATGTTATTTACATATCTAATTTCTTAGTGAATTGTTCTTGATGTATGATAGATAGATCTATGAATGCTCGGTGCTTTATAAAGTGAATGAATGTTAGATGTGATATTATGCTATGGGCTAAGAGGTTTTAAGGGTTATATCTTGGTTGTTTTTGTGCTAATATATAATAAGGGTTAATGTGCGATGTGAATAAGGATCATAACTTAATGCATATTGTTGGCTAAGTGCTATGTTAAGTGTTGTAATCACATATTTGTGTCCCATCTAGGTTGTAGACACTTGAGTCCTACAACCCCCCCTGCCTCTACCTTGGGTGAGACTTCATCTTCTTCGCAAGTGTTTCCTAAAGGGTCAGTAGCTAAGTTTTTTTTGGTGCACTATTGAAGCGTTGAACCCTGGTTCTACCCTTGTGCCAACAAATGGTTCTGTTGTCGAGACCTAAACTGTGATTGTTGGGAACTAAAGAAAAGAGAAATCTTTGTGTGTAGATCTGTTGTTGTAGTGCATAATATTCTACCTAACGTATGAAACTTTGTGCTAAGAAAGGAACCAAATCTGAAGAAAATATGTAAGATATTAAATCTTTGTTCTCTAATAAAGGTAAGGTAAGATAAGTGGAAATTTTTGCTTCGAAAGTATGAATCTAGGCATTTTTGGCATATTTTGTCCTAGTCTGGAAACTAGGGCACATCTAGAAGAAAGAATATTTGATCTAAATAAATTTTATAAAGATAATGAAAGATATGTTATTCCTATGCATAGAAATAATTTTTGGACTAATAAGTGGATGAAGGAACCTAGAAATAATTGTTGCAAATTGCAGGTACATCACTGTGATCCCAGTTCGCAGTACAGGAAAGGTTGGGGATCGTTTAAGAGAAAGAGAGGATTGAAATTGTGTTATAACTGCAGAATATCGGGACATCTTGCTAAGGAATGGCCTAGTGTGGGTCCTATTTTCCTTTTTTGTAAAGCTATTGGTCATGATGTTGAGGATTTACCTAGAATGATTGCTAAAGTTGGAAATATGAACATGAGACAAGAAAACTATCAAGAAACTAAGGATATGTTAAAGAACCAAAAAGAATCTGAGACTATGTTATTATAGTTGAAAGAAACACTGAATGATCACAGAGACATCAGTCTACCAGAGATATTAAAAGAGAAGCAGTGCATAGAAACAAGAATAGGAGACTTCAACATAGATTGTATATTAGATGAGGAGACACATGTGAATATTATGCCAGAAACAAATTGGGAAATTTTGGGAAAGACTGCTATAGTACCTTCATTGGGAAGGATAGGCTTGTTTAAAGGAAAGATGATAACCCTATGTGGAAGAGTTACTAATATACCTATGATCTCCCATGGAACATCGACCGAACAAGAATTTGAAGTCATTAAGTTTGTTGAGAATAGCACCCCTTTTGCACTTTTTCTAGGAAAGGCCTGGATTGAGAAAGATCAGATCCGAAGGAAAGCAAAGGAAGAAGCTACAAAACAGAAAAAGAAAGAATTAAGGGACTTCATAGCCAAGAAAATAGCACGACTAATAGAAGACAAAGAGGATAAGTCAAAGCAACAAAGGCCCATAGAATTAGTTGTCGAAGTTGGAAGAACACAAGAAGACTTAAAGAACCTGTCCCTGCAAGAGAGAAGAGAACCTACCCCGGAAGTAGTAAGAGAAGAGGTATTACACTTGAACCCTTTGAAGGACCCTTGGCAGTGTGAAGTTACTACGCTAAGAGAGGATAATAATGGAAAGAGGAATCCAGAGACTTAGATCACGGGAAAGAAGGCAAGAAATCTCAGTGAGAAGAAAGCAAAGTTAGAAAAACTGCAGGAAGTTCCAGAGAAGACTTCGCAGAAGGCAGGCTTGCAGAACTTGAACCTCATCAGAATAGCATAATAGCGCAGAATGGGACTTAGCCATGATGAAGCTATATGATCATTGGAGGTGTCCTAATCGTTAGAACAATGCTCCAAAATGACTAGAAGCACAGTTATTGTCGGAAAGATCGCCATTGGACCCTTGAGACCGCGCCATAACGGATGGATTCGTATTGATTAAGGCATTTCGACCCGTTGAAGGACTCTATTATGATGTTTCTTATTTAATCTGTTGAATGTCACACCGATACCACTTTTGAAAATTGAGATATTTGAGCTAACATAGAATTGATCGCACATTGCACTGTGCTATCTAAAGATCTCGTCGTCTGTTCGATTACCTTGAGTGTATGTTAGCATGCTCGATCCCCGTGATTACAAGTGTGAATGTCGGGCGAGCATAGAACGCTATAGAAATTTGTAGAAGAGGTATTGATCGACCTCATGGATGATAAATTCATGTATGTAGGTATACAGGCATCATCGACAGCGGATTGCAAGCATCCCCCATGACTGGACGTTGATATGTGCCATCCCGAACCACGATCGATAAAAGAAGAAAGCATCACGACGATCTAGTGAACGTGAAGTAGATCCCGTCGGTCTTTCCCGACTACATCCTACCCCTAGCTAGCATGGTTAGTAGTGACAACATCGCACATGATTTTGAGTACACTCTAATCACTGCATACCTCCCGAAGGGGATACGCGTAGTCGGACCGCAATTGGGACTGATCCCATATCTCAAGATCAGTGACTTCAACCTTGGAGACCGAAATAAATATGTGATGCTCACACCGCATAGATACATGATGAAGATGACTGAGAAGAATCCCAATATAGTTCCCCAGCAATGGATTAAATATATCGCACGATTGACGATCTTAAACATGATGAAGATCCCCCACTTCGACAGACATCAGGAGGTTAACGTGTGTGTTAAAATCCTCCTGTCATGCTACCATGGAGGTTATCTCTGGTTATATAGGCGAGTGATTGTGGATCCGACGTTGATCCACCCAATCACTGGATTGAGCATGCAGAGACTGGACCCTCAGCAATTATACCCAGGGAAGGTTGTCGATCGCTCCCTGGCACAATGAATCAAGGAGTTGTATGGACATGTGGATAAGGGGAAGTGAGGCTACAAGGTATCCCCCATCCAGGATGGCACAGTGCGCCTATATTGTCAAATAATTGTTGGCAAGATTGTCAGAAAGAACCGGCCAACACAAGTCACGGGGTTTCTAGTCGACCTCACAGGGAAGTGTGTCGAAGGAATGTAGATGAACTAGGCGAGCTACCTTGTCAATGAGCTCAAGAAGGATTTTCGTGAAGCATAGGACCAAGGATACGAATTTCACTTCAGTTGGTTGTTGATTTTAATTGGAAGGAGCAACATTCTTGAAAGTCGAGCCATCAGAGCCATTGGTCGTGAGGTTCACCACCTTGTGGTATACGAACGATATGGTGAATCAGTGGCATTCAAACGTTGTCATCCACACCTACTACCTACAACTGAAGCGCTCCATTGAATCCTTCCCCTGAATGACATAAAATACACTCCATCGGTACAAGCCGCTAGTGAAGTTCTGCGCAGACCAACTCTTCATATACATCACCACACGCGGGGATGAAAGTAAGGAGGAGTTGTAGTCTTACTACAAGTTGACCAAGGAAGACATGGAGGAGATAACCAAGGAATGTCCAGCTAAATTCCTTGTACCAGTCGAATATGCAGAACTCTCTGAACCCAATATCATCGGAAGTCCTTTGGTCACCCGGACTAGGTATGATGGACAAAGCATCACAAAGGAAAATAAGAAAAAGGAGGAAGTGCATGATATAGACAGTGAGGTGAAGGAAAACGCATCGGAGGAAACTGTGTCTGACTTACTTAGAGGAGGAGGAGGTGACGAAGTAAACCAAGAGGAGGAAGGGGAAGAAGACAACCAAGAAAAGGGTGAAGTGACACCACCAAAGGATCCCCTTACAGAGGCTGAGGAATCAATAAAAGGAAGGTTTCTCCACAGAAACCATCAGCATGAAAGAAGTCCTGAGCCAATAAGCCTCAGTCACAGAATGTGATCACAATGGACAACATCAATCTCATCATCACAGCCATCGAGGATGCTTCAGAAGACATCTTCCAGAGACATGGAGCAAAACATGAGTCGATGTATGACAAAATAGAGAAGGAGTTCAAAGACATCCAACAACCTATCCAGTCGATCCGCACAGTGTCTACTGCACCATTGTTAGCAGAGAGTGGAGAATTGGGGAATGATACCACCCAATTACATAGATTAGAAGATGCAACAGAGACTCGAATTCGTCGAGTCCAAGAAGAAAAGGAGTAGGCCACAGAGGCCTTAAAGAAAGAAAAGGAGGAGGTCTTAGAGAAACTTTGAGTTGCGCAGCTGGAGAAAAGTAAAATTCAGACGAATTTTGAGCAGAACAATGCAAAGATACAGGAAAAAAAAGACTAGTTGCTTGCAGAGCAGACTATGATCAAGGAGACAGTGACTAGAGCACTCTTCTCTATGTTGGGCTTGACACATGAGGAACCAGATTCAACTACAATGCAAGTGGGGAAGATCGTTGAAACCATTCAACATCTTCAAGCATGGATCATAGAGTTATAAATCCAAGCAGTACCTAGCACTCTGCAAGAAGTGAAAGATCGAAGGAAAGAAAATGACAGGAGCATTATAGAAAGAATCAGGGCATTGGCCTTAGAATGTAAGCAAGTCAGTAATCGAAGTGCACAGACCTATGAGCGCCTTGCAAAAGACCCGAAGCTGAGGACATTGGAGGCACAGCTCCAGGAGGTGAAGCAACATGCATCGATTGTACAAGCATAGATGAAGCTTCTTACTACAGTTGATAAGATGAAGATGTCACAAGAGCAATGCACAGTTCAGCAATAGGTCATTCCCATCCAGATCAAAGTTATGGAGGTGACACAGAGACTCCAGCCGGTGCAGGACGAAGCCTGCACACTTTTTGAAGAGATCGAGGGACAAGGCTCATAGTTGGAATAGGTGGTCGCAACAGTGGAACAGTGCCTGGAAGGGCTTGTCACCGAGCAAGTAATTCAGGAGTTCACCGATCAGGAGGCTCTGGTGAAGTAGCAACTTGAGGCAACTTGAACTAATATTGAGGCCTTCGAAGCGGTATTATCCAAATCATAGTGACTCAGAACGAGTCATAGGTGAGTGTTGGGGGCATATTGGCCCTTGACCAAGTTTTGAGGAAACGTTGGTCATGTTTGACCATTTTTGGGACTTCAACAAGCTGGTCGAAGACGCAGTGCCCAGGAAAATAAGAGATCACAGGATCTCGCCCATTTTGTGGGCTCTTTGGGCTTTTAGGGTTTATGTAACTGGTATGGGATGCCGGCCCATGGGTTTACCCATGCTTAGGACTTTTTGTAATGTATAAATAAGTAGCTAGGCGATGTAAGTAAAGTAGTAATTGGATTATATAGGTCATTGGCTTAGTGCATGACTAGTGGCTTTGTGCAAAGAGTACTATAAAAGACTTTGTGCATAGACTGTGTAAGGCTTTGTGCCCTGACCTAATTTGGGGAAGGAGGTTCTCGCGAGGTGCACGTGGATCCCCTGTCCCTTGGTGGATTTGGTTATGTGGCTTTGTGCACAGGAGCAGAGGAATGTAAGAATCTTGAATACTAATAAAGTAGAAGAAGAAGTTGGTGGACATAGCCCCACGCTAGGGTGAACCACATATATCATGTGTCGGTGTGCTTTGTGCAATGTTGTTCATGTTATTTACATATATAATTTCTTAGTGTGTTGTTTTTTATGTATGATAGATAGATATATGAATTCTTAGTGCTTTATAAAGTGAATGAATGTTAGATATGAGATTATGCTATGGTCTAAGAGGTTTTAAGGGTTAGATCTTGGTTTTTTCTGTGTTAATCTATAATAAGGGTTAATCTATAATAAGGATTAATCTACGATGTGAATAAGGATCATAAATTAATGCATATTGTTGGATAAGTGCTTTGTTAAGTGTTGTAATCACAGATCTATGTCCCATATAGGTTGTAGACACTTGAGTCTTGCAACCCCCCCCTACCTCTACCTCAGGTGAGACTTCATCTGCTTCACAGGTGTTGTCAAAAGGGCATGTAGTTAAGGTTTTGTTGGTGCATTGTTGAAGCATTAAACCCTGGCTCTGACCCTATGCCAACAGTCCCACCATTCTTCTCTAAGGTGTAAGTATTTCTTCTCCCATCATGAATGACATTATTGTCATACTTCCATGGTCTTCCCAACAAAACATGACATACATCCATGGGAATCAAATCACATAGTATTTCATCTCTATATCCTCCTATGTTAAATTCAACAAGGCATTGTTTAGTTACTGTTACCT
>ML782107.1:590383-629974 GCA_009831015.1 Picea engelmannii | reverse complement strand
CAACATCCTCTAGTACAACTTCTTCGACTTTCACTTATTCAATTTATGTATCGCTGACATCTCTAGCATCATGTGCTCTCCTTTGTGATGTTTCCATGGAATCAATCCTTGCATGCAGTTTGCTCATCTCCCTTTCCATAGCTATGTTTTCTACGAGCATCTCAACACATCTTCTAGGTGGCATTGTGCCGATGTATCTGATACCTATCCTACTTCTCCTTCTACAAAAATCAATTATGTATCTACTCTGATACCACTCCTGGTGTAGACCCCCCTTCCCTCCTTAGGTCTACGCGACCTCTCGATCTTGGATATTCAAACTCCTGAGTCGGATTGACTCCTTGGGCCTTCAACAAACCCTGTTCTTCTCAACACACACACACACACAGGTCCCTTTTGTGTTACCCACAGGGTCGAGCTACCTATGCCTTCGCCCTTCAGTGCTCTCGACAACACTCAATTTCGGGAGTATTAACTCTGTGCTAACCCTTCCACTTAGGTGACCATGGGATATGATCGTGGTCCAATCCTTCGCAAATTCAGACTTCAGAAATATCATGAGTTCTACCTTCATCTCTTCCCAAAGTGCTCTTCTTCGAACTTCCATATTTATGTCGTGTGTCTCCTACACAGCCAACGGTTGCAATTACTTCGCAACTTCACGAGTTTGCGACTTTGCACTTGAAACACCCCTAGACTTCCTAAACCACGAAGTATCAAAACACCTTATGACCAACCTCTGTGCAGTTCCTATGGATTTGACAGTCTGGGATTGTTCACCTCCCTTCGAAACGAATCTTGTTCACGGATTTTTAAGGAAACCTCAGGGATTCTCCTCCTTGAAGAGTTTACTCCACTCTCCCTCCTAAGCTTAACTTCCTCAACCTTATATTGTCCCTTAGAAAACTTTTTTTGACACTTAGTCGAAATCTCGGCCTATGCACACCTTGCAGCAAGTTCTCTTCCACACTCAGCTTCTTTGTGGATGCTTTCGCACTCTTTGCGACTGTTCTCCAAATCCTTCTCGGCGACTAAGTCATGCTACTCCTAGTAATATTTTGAGTCTGAAACTCTGTCACACACCCCTTGCGGATGCCTATGCACTCCTTTCATACATAAGTCCCATGTTTTCTCTTCTGAGATTTGATTTGAGACAGACTATGTCAACACACTCCTTGTGGACACTATGCACTCCTTGCACTCGCTCGTAGAAAAGAAACAATTGAAAATTATTCACTCTTCATAGTGACTCATACATTCAACCATGTAAATTAATGCATAGACATAAGAACAATAAATAACAAAGAAAAAAATAGAAAATCTATCATTCACTCATTCAGATAGATGCAGCAACAACATACATTTGGGACAATGTTCCTCTGTTATATTCATTCAACTGAAACTTACATATATTCATACACTACTTCTCTGTAGCTCTCAACTCTTTGATACAATGGCGATAGCTCTTGATGATTGAAAATGCCAACAACTTATAATGGCATTCTACACAATAGTTTCAGCAGCCTCCTCTCGGCAACAACACAAAACTTTATACAAGAGGTGCTCTTCGAACCCTTCCATCCAACTACTTTGTGTTATCCTATCAAAATAAAATCTTTCAACTACTTAACATATATTACAATAAATATTTGAGTCAGACAGATAAGAGAAAATTCTCTAGATTTGTACTGCAATCCTCCTCGTTAAAGCAAAATACATTCCCCCATCGACCTCATTTGATGTTTCAGCCTCGGATCATTAAAGATGTTCATAAATAAAAATATTTTTCAAATATTACATTAATACGCCAACTTTGGAATTCAAAATATTTCAAAATACATGCTAGTNTAAAGCAAAATACATTCCCCCATCGACCTCATTTGATGTTTCAGCCTCGGATCATTAAAGATGTTCATAAATAAAAATATTTTTCAAATATTACATTAATACGCCAACTTTGGAATTCAAAATATTTCAAAATACATGCTAGTGCTCCCAGCTATCTTCTGCTTGTGGTTTGTCGGCGATGCTCATGCATCACAAAGGAGGAGAGATAAAGTGTTATACCTGTGGAAAGGTAGGACACATGTCTTGGGAATGTTTCGAGAGAAAGAAATAAGGAGGTGAAGCTCACATTTCGGAAGTGTAGAAGTGAGATGTTGAGGTAGAAGGCGCAGAAGATGGGAGATATTTTATGATGAAGAAATTTCTCTTAAAGCCAGAGCCAGAGGTTGAAAAGTCAGTGCAGAGGACCAGTTTGTTCAGGACATCTTGTAAGACTAAATATGGAGTATGCAAGGTGACAATTGACAGTGGGAGCACTGATAACTTATTATCCATAGAGATGGTGGAGAAATTGGAGTTGGAGATGACTGTACATCCGACGACGTATAAAGTCTCATGGTTGCAAAAAGGTCATCAAGTAACAGTCACTAAACAATGTCTGGTTGAATTTAAGATGGGAGGATATAGAGATGAAATTCTATGTGATGTGATTCCCATGGATGTATGTCATGTTTGTTTGGGAAGACCATGGCAGTATGATAGGAATGTCATTCATGATGGGAGAATAAATACTTATACTTTGGAAAAGAATGGTAGGACACACATGTTACTGCCAATTGAAGAGAAAAAAGTGAAGGATGAATCCAACACAAACATACTTCTCATGAGTGGGAAGGAACTCCTAAGTGAAGTTAAGAAGGAACATGAAATGCAGTTTGATGTAGTGAGGAAGCTTAAAGTTATCCTTACAAGTACTTCTATGTAGGATTTGCTTGAGGAAATTCAGGAGTTGTTAGAGAATTTTGCTGACATAGTAGTGAATGAGTTGTCGAGCTCATTACCACCTATCAGAAGTATCATCCATCACATTAACTTGATACCAGGAGAAATACTATTGAACAAAGCAATGTATAGACTGACACCTCAAGAGAATGAGGAGGTGAAGAGACAGGTTCATGATCTTTTAGACAAAGGTTTGGTCAGAGAAAGATTGAGTCCATGTGTAGTACCAACTATATTGAGTCCAAAAAAAGATGGAGGATGGAGAATGTGTACAGAGTCAAGGGCCATAAATAAGATCATCATTAGGTACATATTTCCATTGTCGAGAATGGATGACTTAATGGATTGTTTAAGTGGAGCAAACTATTTTTCAAAGATATATTTGAAAAGTGGATATCACCCGATAAGGATGAGAGAAGGTGATGAGTGGAAAACAACCTTTAAGACAAATGAGGGATTGTATGAATGGATTGTTATGTCGTTTGTTTTAACGAATGCCCCAAGTGCTTTTATGAGATTGATGAATGAAGTGTTGAAAGATTTTATTTGCAAGTTTTTGATTGTATATCTGGATAATATACTGGTCTTCAATAAAACTGAAGAAGAGCATCTGAGACACTTAGCATTAGTGATGAAGAGGTTACAGTGGGAGAAGTTGTTGATCAATTTGAATAAATCCTCTTTCATGGAGACATAACTCATTTATTTGGGTTTTGTGATCTCTTCAAATGAATTGAATATGGATCACGAGAAAGTGAAAGAAATCAGAGAATGGTCGTCACCAAGGAGTATATTTGAGGTAAGAATCTTCCATGGATTAGCAAGTTTTTACTGAATGTTCATCAGAAATTTTAGTGAGATTGGTGCACAAATGATGGATGCAGTGATGAAGAGACATAAGTCTTTCAAATGGATAGAAGAGGTTGAGAAGAGCTTCGACATATTGAAGGAGAAGATAACAGAACAACCGATTCTGGTATTTTCGGATTTTGGGAAGACGTTTCAGGTGAGATGTGATGTGAGTGTGGTTGCAATTGGAGCGGTCTTTAGCCAAGATAATAGAACTGATGCATATTTCAGTGAGAAGTTGAACAATGCTAGGAGAAAATACTCCACATATGATAAAGAGTTCTATGCTATAATTGAAGCCTTGAAGAAGTGGAGGCACTATCTTGTTCCAAAAGAGTTTGTTTTGTATAGCGATAATCAAGCTTTACAATTCATAACCAAACAAGAGAAGCTAAACCAGAGACATGCCAAGTGGATAGAGTTTATGCAAAATTTCACTTTTGTCATTAAACATATTTATGGTAATGCTAACAATGTTGTTGATGCATTGAGCAGGAGATGTCTAATTCTATAGGAATTTCAAGTGAAGACCTTGGGGTTTGACCACCTTAAGGAAATGTATCATGATGATCCAGATTTCAAAGAAGCATATGAAGCATGTGTGAATTATGTGCTTAGAGATAGAATCCAGTGGGTCAAATATATGATTCATGACAGATTGTTTTTCAAAGTATGTAAGTTGTGCATACCAAAGTGTTCGATGAGGGATAATTTGCTCAAGGAAAAGCATAGTGGAGGTCTAGCTAGACATTTCATCCATGAAAAAACGTTTGCACAGTTGAACGGTTCATATTATTGGCCAGGTATGAGGGCAGACGTGAAAAATTTTGTGAACAAATGTAATATTTTCCACTATGCAAAGGGGAAGAGACAAAATATTGGGTTGTATCAACCATTTCCTATTCCAAAGAGGCCTTGGGATGCAATAAGCATGTATTTTGTGTTAGGATTGCCAAGGACAAAAAGGGGAAGTGATTTCATATTTGTGGTAGTGGGAAGATTTTCAAATATGGCACACTTTATCCCATGCTAGAAGACTAGTGATGCAACACACGTTGCTAACTTGTTTTTCAAGGAAGTTGTAAGACTCCATGGATTGCCCGAGAGTATTATTTCAGACAGGGATACCAAATTTGTTGGTCATTTATGGACAACATTGTGGAAGAAGATGGGAATGGAACTATCCTTTAGTTCTTCATATCACCCTCAAACAGATGGACAGACTGAGGTGGTGAATCGAATTTTAGGAGATTTATTGAGGAGTTTGGTCACTTAACACCATAGCCAGTGGGATCAGATTCTAGCACAAGCAGAGTTTTCATATAATGACTCAGTGAACAGGAGTACCGGAAAGAGTCCATTTCAAATAGTGTATGGAATGAACCCGAGGGGAGTGTCAGAGCTAAGATATTTGGAGAAGAGTGAATTTAGAAGCGCTGGAGCCAAATACTTTGCTGCAGAAATGCAGGAGTTTCATAATCAGGTCAAAGAGCAGTTGAATAAGAGAAACAATGAATACAAGCACAGAGCTGATCAACATAGGAGGAAACTTCAATTTGAAGTTGGAGATCAAGTTCTAGCACATATTAGGAAGGAAAGGTTCCAAAGGGGAACATATAATAAACTAAAGTTGAAGAAGATAGGGTCGTGCAAAATCCTAAGAAAATTTGGTGAGAATGCTTATGAGATAGAACTTCCAGAAGATGTGGGTATATCTCCCATATTCAATATTGCAGACCTATATCCTTACAGGGAATATGGATCTGGAGGATCTAAATATTAGAAGGAGATCTAGTGGAAAAAGTATATGCATGTAGCAGAGAAGCCACAGATGGAGCAGATCGTAGATCGATGAATTGGTAAGAAGAACAGAAGGAAAACATATTTTGAGTATTTGGTAAAATGGAATGGACGACCATTAGAAGATTCCAGTTGGGTAAACAAAGTGGATATACAGAAGCATGGAAGGTCACTATAGGAACTCATGGATAGGAGTCCATGAATTTTTCATCCAGAGGAGTATGATGCAGGAGCATCGCCAGCAAAGCACAAGCAGAGGACAGCTAGGTGCACTAGTGCACATTTTGAAGAAATTTAAATTTTGAACAATGTGTATCACACAAATCTTTTGAAAAGCATTGTAATTAAGGAATATATTAAATTCTACAGGGATGGATGGTTCATGAAGTCATCGGATAATGTATTTATTTTAATGAAGTTGAGTGCATTACAAATTCAATGTATTCGATCTGATTTGTCTGTCACAAATATTTATTGTAATAAATATTAGTAGTTGATAGATTTTAATTCGATAGGATAGCTTTAGAGTAGTTGGAGGGAAGTGCTCGAAGATCCCTCTTGTATAAAACATTTTTATTGTCACCCATTAGAGGTTGTTGATGGGCTGTTGAAAGTTGAGTTGTTGTTAGGCTGTAGATAGTTGTTGTATAAGTTATCAAAGAAGTGTATGAAAATATGTATAGTTCATATGAATGAATATAACATAGGATCATTATCCCAAATATATGGTGTTGATGCATTTATCTGAATGAATGAATGGTAGACTTTTTGTTTATTTGAATTTCTCTATTATTTCTTGTTCTTGTGTTTATGCATGAATTCACATGGTTAGATGTATGAATTTGTGAGTTTTTAAAATAAGATTCAATTGTTTCTCTTCTACAAGAAAGTGCAAGTGTGCATAGAGTCCGCAAGGTGTGCGTTGACAGGGTCTATTTCGAATCATAAGATCATAAGAGATAACGTGAACTATGTGTGCAAGGAATGCATAGCGCCCGCAAGGTGTGCGTGACAGAGTCCATTTTGACTCAGAAAGTTCTGGAGAGATAGCTTGAAGGAAGTTTGTCGAGGAGTGCATGACCGAGCCTTCCGACTCAGAAGCTCAAGAGGAGTAGCTTAAATTGTCCACGGAGCAGTTGGATTTCAGAGGAGGACCTATTGCAAGGCGTGCATGGGCTAAAATTTGACTAAGTGTTGAAAGAAGTATTTTGAGAAGGAAAGAGTTCGAGGAAGAACAAGTTCAAGAGGAAGAACGGTGAGAAATATTCTGAGGAAGGAGTCCTTTGAGATTTACCTGGTTCAGTGAAGCGAGATATGTCCAGGAGGGATTGGGGTCGTTCTAGAACGCCAGATATGGGAGGAGTTGCACGAAGGTTGGCCATGAAGTATTTCAAAATTCAGAATATTCGAAGTGCTGGAAGGGTAGGATCGCCAAAGTTGTGAACTCGCAAGGTGAATCTTAACCATTAGCTACGAGGAAACATGTGGCATCGGATTAGAGAATCTAGGTGTTAGATATTTGGGATAAGTAAGTGTGGAGTGGGTGAAGTTTCATGAAGTCGTGAAACCTGAAGCATAACTGGACCATCAGATCTAGGGAGGCACATGGCAGAGACTCGTGAATTTGGAGGAAGTTGTTTTGGAAGGAACAAAAGAGGATATTGCAGTATCATCGGAGCCTGAAGTGGCAAAGGGTTTCTAGGAGTCTAGCGTGAGACGAGTACTCACAAATCGTTGTCGCCAGGCACCAAGAGTGGAATTGTAAGGGGTCTGAACTTACACGCTACATCAAGGGGACCTATGAGAGGGTATAAATTTCTCAAGCTCAGTTGAAGGCCGAAGAACCAGTTCGATTCAGAGAGTTCGAAGATCCAAGATTGGGAGGTCGCAGAATCCCCACGAGAGAAGGGGGTTGTGTGCGTCAGTTGATCTTGCCCTGTTATATGTGTTGGATGTTGTAATGCTTTCCCCCCTCCCTCTAGAAATTCCCTCGCTCAAGGATGATAGGCCTAGAAATTACTTGTGCCATTGTACCTACACTCCATCGAATGAGAAAACATAGTTAACAATGATATGATTGAATTTATCCACATCCTTCACCTGAATAGACATCATCAAAATGCATGTGCCAAGCATGATGATAATAAGCACATGTGAACATTGGGATTAAGTAAAAAATTCACACTTTTTTCTTTGGTGAAGATGGAACAAGTGTCAAAATAGGACTTATATGGAATAATGTTTAATACTAAAAGTGGGGCTTGTAAGTTGCACCCATAAGTAAGGTACATTCATGGCACAAATCGTCTCAATGAATAAGCGTATAGGAATAATTTCAAACACCTTCCAAAAGTCAGAGAAGCAACGATAGACCTTTGAGGATATATGTCTATCCTTCTCAATAATAACATGTAGGGTGCATATGTGATCGGTGGTCTGTAGTCCCTCTTGAACTGAACATAGCCTATAGTTTTGAAACCATTCCTCTCAAATTTTTCAGATAGGTAAATATCAATAGTTGTTGCATATTGTATTGTTAAATCATATTTCCTAGTCGACAAGTTGATTTCTACATTGTTGATAATGCCATTGTTTAACCCCACCCTAAAACCATTTATGATGCCTCAAGTCCTTTTGAAAATTTGCAAACTCCAAAAGTTTATGTAGTTGCAATACTTTCCAAAGGTCACACTCTAGACAATTAGTTTAAATAACTTCCAGGAGATATAATATTTCCACATGCATTCCCTTCAAAATCCCTTGTATATATGTAGGTTTGATGTTTAGGATGCTCTACTTGACCTTCTAGGGATACATTGTCATTCCACTTTTCATAGTGTCATGTATAACATGCCATTTGGCATTTGCCTCTTAGCTAATCTCTTACTCTACATGAGTGGCTTGCATATACATCTAACATTAACAATGTTATATATATAACAATCACAACAATATTTAATATAACTAAGCATTCGCATTAGGCTTGTGATGCAACCAAGTGCTTGTTCTCACCATATGGGTGGTGTTACCACCTGAAAATGTAAAATCCTATTTGCATTTTTCAGAAGCATTATTGACAGTAACATTGCACCATTGTTTTTGGATTTTCATTTGCTATTTTTGGGTTAAGAGGTAGGTACAAGGAACATTATTGGAGGGTTCCCTACATCGAATAAAGACACGTGGATCTTAGATTTCTGCTTCAAAATTCAAGGGTACAACACCTTCATATTAAGTTGTTGAGTCCACCTTGCAAATTTATCAACGAGACTTGACCATATTTGGGGAATGCTCATGCTTTCAATGTTTGATTAGTATTTTATGGATACAGACATGGTCAAAATGGTTCACACGATACACCTTATTAAATGCATATATTCCTAGAGTTCTCCATGTGAAGGGGTCATGTTAGTTATTGGGCACATATATTGAGTCACAAGGGTGTCTTGAAGAACTCCCAAAACTACTCTTGCACAATTATTGAGGGTGCACTATTTTTAATATGTGATGTGTTCAAGGTACACTTTTTGAGGAGCACTCAAGGAAAAATTGGGTGGTGGGGTTAATTCCTCCTTCCTAGCTTAGATCCCCCAAAAGGAATCCCACGTCTTTCTTTTAATTTCACCCAATATATCTATGTAATGACTCTTATAATATTATAACTAAAATTATGAGGAATAGGATTAGATTCATTCTACCAAATCTTAGCAAATCAAGAGCAACTGGTTTAACAATGAAAAATTGTAAACAATGTTATATTCATCCAAGAGGAAATCTTCTCGAGTTGAACCAACAATAAGTGGGAATACATATCAATTTAGGTGGCATTGTTGATCCTCTGATAAAATCCCCCATTGGTTGTCTCTTCGGTAGGTGACTGTCTCCAAGTGGCACAGGGTCAGGCTCTCCAAGAAGAGGGTTATATGAGCATAGGGTTAGGATCTCCGAGTGTCGTAGGGTTAGGATATCCAAGTGGTGTAGGGTCGATCTCTCCAAGTGATCTAGCGGTCAGGATTTGAGGGTTTTATGTCTACAGAGCAGGGGTCAAGCTGCTCTCCACGAGGATTAAATTGTTTTTGTTGTTGTTTGTGTTTTTTTGTTATATATAATATTAATATATAATTAATATATTATATATAATATATAGACATATTATATATAATTAATATATTATATAATTAAAAACGTTATATCTCTATTAGTATATTATAGATTTGTTACACTACAAACCCCTAATATAGATTTATTAATCGGCCCCTATGATGTTGATGATGATATGACGATGACAATGATGATGATATGATGATGATCATGAAAATGGAAATGACGATGATGATGACAATGATGATGATGAAGAAAATGATGATGACAATGATGATGATGATGATGATGACAATGGTGATGACGATATGATAATGATCATGACCATGGCAATGACAATGAAGATGATGACAATGACAATAATGACTGTGAAAATGACGATGAATATGATGACAATGAAAATGACGACTGCGAAAATGACGATGACAAAGATGATGATGAGCATGATGATGACAACAACAAATATTATGATGATGACCATGATGATGACGATGAAAAATATTATGATGATGACTAGGACATTGATGATGACAACGATGATGATGACCATGATGACGATGATGATGATGATGATGATGATGATGGAGACTGTGCAGAAAATGACGACGACAACGATGATGATGACAACCATGATGATGATGATGATGATGAAGGGTTTCCTCCCCTTTATTTGTTAGATTTTATATTGGTTAATCCACTATATGTAATTTTAAATTATAGACTTTGTAATATAATATACAATGGATCTACATCTAAACCATTCTTTTAAAGAATTTACTTTATCTATTTATTCCCTTCTATCTACCATACATCTCCTTAACAATATCTAGTTTCTTAAATAGGTCTTATAAGATGTATTCTTAGTCATGTTAGGTTTCTTTCTAAAGTTGTTAATCTCGATTTTCCACCTATTTTTCCTTTCAACTTGGACTTCTTATCCTTGTTTTTCATCTTGTTGTATCCTTTATGCCTTTTTGTTATTTTTACCCATAATAAACAATAATTAATGGTGGGATTGCATCAACTAATGGATTTGTACAAACCAATTCATTATTTCCCAAAATGAAATATTGTTAAGGACAAAATATATGTCTTAGAAAGGAAAGTGCCACCTAAGATTACACCTTTTTCATATCTTTTTCCTTTGATTTGAGGTGAAGTTATGTTGACTTTTCCATTTCCTCCTTTCATTCAATTAGTTGAGTACCCTTATTATACATTTGGTTGTTCAACTATACAATCATACACAAATATATACACTACTAGATGTGCATTCTACCTTCTAATCTAGTACATAGATTTTCTCATGTACTTTAGGCAATTTCACTGTTACTTTTTTTGGTTGAAAAATACATCTTATATTTACAAAGATTAGTACAAAATATGGAAGGGGATATATAGTGAAAATCACAASCTCTTCCTCAGTGTAATGAGGGTAGAAATAAAGTCAAAGTACTCACTTGGGTTCAATGAATGGGAATATTTAATCAAAATATCATCACCCTTATCTAGGAGATGATGATGAAAAATCCCAACCTAACCCACATAAGTGTCAAAACTATGGGAGTAACTAACCACTGTCACCTTAGATAGATAGTCCCCTCTCKTTAGTGATGATAAATCACCACAAGGGGGGAATCTGAGTGACCCTAGGGGGATTGAGATGGAAAGAGAKAATATGATGATGAAAACCCCTATAGGTCAAGATTGGAGGTGAATAAAAATCTTKGAAGAGAGTCTTGTTGATCAAGGATGGTTTTCAAAGTATTGTGTACCTGCAAGACAATGTTAAACCTTCCCAAAACAAGATGAGACATAGATATACAAGCCTTCAAACCAAAGGGGAACAAGAAAGAAACCTTTATGTCCCAAAATTGTAGAAGAACATAGATATTTATATCAGCAATGTAATATGTCAATAGATGCAAAATTAACCATGCAAAACACCAAATAATTGTTGGGTAATCAAGCACTAAGCATGTAGATAATATCCCAAAACTTAGGCACACATTTTGATGGTGAAAGAGGGATGAAAAATGATGTTATTAGTGATATATTAGGGAATCCTTTTGGCTGTAGAAAAATATTTCTACAACATAAATTTCTAGCCACCGAAATTCACAAGAAACGCACTTAAATGAAAACCCTTGACAAGAAGAATAATTAGCACTATTTACTTGCAATTTTCAGCGGTAGAAAGAGTGACAAAGATGGTTAGAATGAGATTTGATACATACCTAATGGATGTATCTTTAATTTATAAAAAAAATAAGAATTACTTGGATAAGATAAATAACATAGTGGCTTAAGAAAGCTTATAACATGTAAAATTGATTCAAACTCGAACAAATGCAATATATCAACAATTCACGTATACAAATGCAATGATTTATTTCTCCAATGCAAATAAGACTAGTTCCTTTATGAAATGGGTTATGGAGTCTCTTGTTGTAAGAGATAGTTGTGTTACCTCCCTAGGGGTGTAAGCCTTTTTACTCCCTAGTTGAGTCTTGCATTGTAGAGTTTGTTCTCTTGTGGAGTTGTAACTCTATTCAATTGTTGTTGATAACCCAAGGATTGTAGTCCGTAATAAAAAGAAAATTGTACATACATCTTATGTTCTTTGTGCTCCTTGTGGTAATGACTTATTGATGATATTTTTTGTTGTTATATGTTGTTGATGTATTTTCACATTTAATTGGTTATAAATGATAGCAATAAGTGATGGTTAATTGTTGATTGCTAACTAAGGAGTTTTGAGAAGGGAAAGTTTTAAAAAGAGCCCTACACTGATTCACCCCCCCTCTCAGTGTGGTGGGTGTGTCCAATACTGAGCTCATCTCTTCTCCCTTTCCCACTTGGAAATTCAGGATGTTTCCTTTGCCCTCCTGGATATTTACGAGATCAATTGATCCCCTCTCATTTCCCACCTAGAAACCTACAAGACCTCTGCCAGATCTCTTTCCCTCACCACTGAGGTTTTCAGCATATCTCAACCATCTCTTTAACACTTGTTTCTTCCTCCTGTCCAACAAATTTTGAACATACCACTTGGTTGTCCTTTTCAAAGGCCACTCATATCTCCAACGTACCTTTTCCTCCTACTGCATATTAAATGCTAGCTTCTCCATCTCTGCTCAGATTTCACTAAGCTCTGTGTCCATCTTTGCCTTGCTTCTCTATGGGTAGTCTTCTCCTCGACCATGCTTATGACCTCCAGTGGCCATCTTGTTTCTCCTGTAGCCTACCTCAATCTTTACCATCTATTGTGAACCTTGCAACAGTTTCTACAGAGCATCGCACTCTGTCTCCCTTCACCTACTGTCTACAGGCGAATTCAATCTCTGATACCACTTGGTGCAAAGCCCCTCCCCTTTCCTTCTCCCCTTCAGGGTTGCATGACCTCTCGGTCTATGATCGTTCAAACACCTAAGTCGAATTGACTCTTTGGCTCCTTGCTGGAACCCAATATACTTTATCATAGGTCCCTCTTTCTCCAAAGTGCAAGTCCCACCGAATTCGGGGCTCTCTTCTTGGCCCTTTGAAGAAATTTTATGGTGGCACTAGTTCTTTGTGCTAGGCCCCTTTTATCATATGACCTCGGGCTATGTCCCAGGGATAAACCACAAAAGCACTTCGGGCTTTGGGCTTCAGCTTGTTCCACAACAGCCAACTCCTATGTTCCAGAACTCTGAATCGGTGAACTTAAATGGCGTGAGGATCAACAGTCCCTGTCCCTCCTTCAGATCAATGAATGTGATCTATTCGGACTCTAGCCTTCGATATTTTATCGCTATCCTCCTCTGATATCTCCTTGAGTGTTACTCCTTTGAATTGTGTGGATCTCTTCCACACGTCCCTTCCAGATACAATGTTCTGGATTCAAACCACCCTCCGTGACTTCGCGAAGATTCCTGGTTGCTCTTGGAAAACCTCCTAGAGCTCTAACTCCCAGATATATTGATCTTTCACCACATGTCTCCTCCCAGCGATGGACGATTTCATTGTCTTTGGGACTTCGGTAAGTCCTTGCTCCTCTTGCACACTTAGCACAATTTATTTATGAGACTTAGATTATCCTCAGTTCTTTATGCTCTCCTTGCATGACTTCTGCACTAGTTCTCCTGAAATTTTGCTCATCTTGAAGCCTTCAAGGTTATCAGTTCTCCTGTGTACTATTGTACCTTCTACATACTTTCTAGTGCCCTCCTGGAAACTTAACACCCTTCCACCAGAGCTTGTAATATGAACTTACTTTACCCTTGGCGCACTCCTTGTGCTCAGTTCAGCCTTCTGACGGCTTCTCCCTAAGCCCTTCCAGAAGTATTAAGGCATCTCCTTTCCTCGATCAATGCACACTTGCAAATCCTTCCTTCCTTAGAGTGTTCAGCAACCATGGGCTTCTCTTAATGTCTCCAACACTCCAAAATGTGTTGCTCATGTGTGTACTCACACTAGCTCAATGCCCTCCTAGCAGAGTCTTATAGAGTATTCAGTAACCCTGTGATGTGCTTTCTCCCACACAACCTTTCTTTCCAAGGTATTCAACAACCTTGAATTTCCCCTCTGAGTTTTTGAATTACCCTGGTGTGCCCTCCTGGAAACTTCTCTTCTGACTCAAATGAGTTCAGGCGTGCACTCCTTGCGTTGGCTCACAGAGTTTCAAATCTTTGTCATGCACTCCTTGCACTTAGCTTAAAGAACCAGAACTAATTCAACACACTCTGAGATATAAGGTTATAATTATATCCCTGCAGATGATTTCTAGCATGCATCTACGGTATAAACGCATATGAACGACATTCACAACTAAACATCCATTACACAGAAATTGACAAATAGGAAAATCTATTAATTTATATTAATGGTAGAATGTCCATTACATATATGAGTTCAGAATACGACTGAGTCTCATCTCTCATCAACCTCCAACTCTGCTCCTTCACCTCTATCTTAAATACTGGGAAACAATACAAAGATTTATACAAGAGGGGCTCGATGAGCTTCCCTCCAAGCTAAGCTAGTGGTTTCTAATCACCTTTCAAAATGCCTGACTAACGAGGCAGATTGCAATGATGGAAATCTGATTCGAATCGGATACAGATCCCTTCTACCATCAACCACTTAATGGTGGCCTCATCTACAGCTTGTGCGAAGGCACAACTTGGCTCCTCCAGTCTGACAACATTAATTTCCTTAATCACGATTTAGATTTTGAAGGCAAAATGAGAGGGAGGCACCTCTCCCTTCCTTGAATGTGCACCAATAGTGTTAATCAGTTGGCGGTGTTGAGGTGGAGCAATGCTCCTACATCATAATACCCACCAATTAGTCATTTTCATAATTCATCTCCACATTCATTCTCATTATTCATTTCATTTTCCATGTCCACTTATTCATTTTCATTATCATTTCCATTTTCATTTTCCATTTACCAATTTACTTTTCCTATTTTCTTTTTGCCTTTTTCCATTTTTCCATATTTCATATTCCATTTCCATCTCCTTGCCTTCACGTAGCCCTACTACTTACCTCCCCAACACTTGGTCATTTTTCATGACTTACCATGTTTTACTCTTAGTCGTGTTTATTCTTTGCGGGAGTACAACATATCCCAGACCCACATGTCCCTAGGTCCGGAGACCCGCAATCATGCTACCCTAAATTTTCACCCCCCATCTTCTGCATTACTCAAATTGCACCCTTCGTGACTTAGTCATTTACCAGATTTTAGACTATATTTTTATTGAGTCCTACAGTTAGTTTATTTTCAACTTTTAAATTTGGGAGACCACGCCCTCATTTTGACCTTTCACTCTTGCATGAATTCTAACCCTTATCACTTATCACCCGCAGGTATCACTTAACACATGCATGTATCACTTATCACCCACCCTATTTTGTAAGGGAATATTCTCATCTAAGGAATTTTTCTCAACATTAGACTATCAAACTTAGGAAAATAATTATAGGTGAGTGTGTAATATCTTCAACACCCCTCCTGAACACTACTAGGGTGTACATGATGAATGGGTCCCAGCAACAGAGGCCATGTTAGGTAACCATTATACAATGCATATAAGAATGAAACACTAAGAAAATGATGAAAGAGGGAAAACTTCATGGGAAAAACCCTCCCTCAAGGTACGATGCATAAGAAAAAACAAAAAAAATGAGAAGGAACAAAAAGCAGTTGCTAAGCAATTGTGTCCTTCACTCCACGAAGACCTTGCAACTGTGCAAGTTTGTGCTCGTTGAATATTTTGTTGAAGATGTAGATATATGCATGGATCTGATGAAGTAGATGCACCAATGAGATGTTCACACATATCCACATTCTCTTTTTGTAATGAAGAAGATCCAAATGAAGTTTGCATGAAACTTTGAAAATTGTGCGGTTGTTTCCGGAAAAACACTAAAATTTTATTGATTTTAAAATGCTCATAACTTCACTACCCAGACTCCATTTCGAACAATTATTTTTTTGAAATTGGGTATTTTTCCGAAAGGAATTAAAATATTCAATTTGTTTCTGCAAATTCTTCTCAGAAGATATCAGAATTGAATCTTATGTGCATGGTCCCCTTTTTGTCTCCCGAGATGCATGCATGTTGCTCCTGAGATGCATGCATGGTGCATGCAAAAGTTTTTGCATGTGACTCTTGAGATGCATGCATGATATATTCCATATGAAATTCAGAAAAAATATCTGAAATATAATAGACGTTATCTACAATTAATGGAACAAGAATTTGTGCAGATACTTGTGTAGAAGACTCTTCAGAATAAGAGACTTGATCTTCTTATGGTTTCTCTTATAGATATTTCTTGTCAACCTTTTGCATACAATCTTCCTTATTCCAATATAGAACCTCCAATATGTTCCATAATTCATTTGGAGTTGAGTCTCGTGATTCATCATATAATTGGTGGAGAATTTTAGGAGAAATAGACAAGCAGATACATCTTATGGACATATCTTGTATGTTGAGAAAGTCATTTTTCTCATGGGCAGAATTAGGCTCTACTTCCATTTCCATATTTATTTGGTACAATCCTCTGCATTTGAGCTGAAGCATAATTTTTGGCTTCCACTCCAAATAGTTATGAGGTGTGAGAAGTATTGTCGACGAACAAGTCATATTTTATGTGTTCTTCAATCTTCAGTACCTGCAAAAAGAGTTTGGTGTGTATTTTTTCTAGAAATCCATCTACTCTAATGCCATGTAAATGTGGATGAACCTACACAGATAATATCTAGCTAGAAAATGGCATACATAGTTTACAGATAAATGAGAAAAGACAGAAACGAGAGAGAGAGAGAGAATCAAAAAATTGTATTAATTGTATTCCACACTCAAAGAGTGAATAATTTACAATAGATATAGGTTATATGAGTAACTAATGTGCCATAGTGTGATATAGATAGATCTAGACACTGGAGTGAGCTACCACCTAGTCCTAGTTAACTGATCCATGCAATCATCAGTGAATATTGACACATGTGTGGAAGTGAGAGAGACACATGTAACTGTTAGTGATAAAAACGAGGTTGACATGCATGAGCGACTTCCACTAGTCTAATTGAGTGTAACTTAATCTAAACTGAAGAGGAACTTCCTATTTTGTATGGGAATATTCTCTAGAGAGAATATTCACATCTAAATTCTAGGTGAGTGTGTAATATCTCCAGTAGTTTCTTCCCCCTTTACGTGGACCTATCCCTGGGTGACATGTGGTAGTGATGTGGACCTATCCATGGGTGACATGTGGTAGCGAGTTGGACCTACCATCAGGTGACACATGGATAGACGGAGATGACTGGACAGCGACTAGGTGGTGATTGGGCGATGATTGGGCAATGACTGGGTGACCAAAATATTATTAAGTCATGAATTTTTCTAAGGCATGAGAGCTACACTAAGGCTTCCATAAGCTTCTTTATTTCTCACGTGAATGAAAAGGGAGGCATATTCCTTATAAACATTGAGTTTTCACCCTCCACAATGCGTGTGGGACTAAAAAGGGTGGAATTAAATCAAGGGATAAGATTAATCCACTAATCAAATCGACCGCTCCTAAGCAGTGAACTTCCAGAGCTCATATCTTGAGTTCTCGATGTCCGTTTTGGGAAAGTGATACCTCGTTGGAAAGATAATTTGACAATAAAGACAATGGGATAGATTTAAATGATTTAATTTTTCCATAATATTTCTATAAATTAAAATAGCAGTCAACTATCTTCTCATAGATTCTTGGAAAATTTATTTAGAACCTTGACTTCCCAAGGCTATAAGTTGAGATCCACACCTCCAAACTTCACTCAAGATGGCTCATTGGAAAGAAAAAATAATGAATATTTTTTCTAGAATGGTTTACATGGCTAAGAAGTCACTTATCATGCTAATAAAATTAAAATAAATTCAAATTTTTTTTAAGCACTCAACTTCAAAGTTTGGAAATAAAAGTTTATTAAATAACTTTTATAAAAAGATGAAGTGGGTCCCACTTGGAGGCATGAATTTCAATGACCTAATTCATTAATGAGTGTTTAATAAATCATTTATTTATAGGATCTACTCTTTATTTCAAAATAAAAAAACATGGTAAACATCCAAAAGAACAGAAAACCCTAATTTCTAGGGCAAAGCATTTCAAAGAAACGTTGGGAGTATATTTAAAGGAGGGGAGCACCATCAAAGAGGAGGTTAGATCATTAGAATAATATTGTATAGCCTTTATTATGTAGTCAAATTTCTCATCTGCAAATACAAATCTCCATTTTCTTGTTTCTTCTTGTTCTACATTATTTCTCTCAAAGCTTTGTGTTTGAATGTATGAGATTGAGCATAAGGTCAAGTTTGAGTGTTTTTTTTTCTTCCAAGCCTATTCCTAAAATATCAATAGGATTATTTTGCATCCATATATATGACTGATAATGTAAACTGGTGTTATCTAATAAATTCATGGAGGTTCAATTATTGCATTTGGAATGCTTTAATTTTTAGCATTAGTCAATCAAATTATTGAAACGATTTGTAATGTGGCATATCTTTTATGTATTGAACTCCCCAACGAACTATTTTGGGGCAAAAATTTAATGATTTCTCAAAAAGATTTTTGAGTATGATATTTTTGGAGTGTGTTTATCATATTATTTTTAGTTTTAAATGAAATACTCATTTAAACTTCTCTTCGGTGATCAACCCCACTTCACTCTTTTTCTTGTAAGGAAATGTGATTGTATCTTCTGCTTGCATGTGTTTCAGAGGGATGTTATAATGAAGTTGAGAATTTATTTATTTTGATATTGAAGCCATTATTTATCTTTTTACTATTAAGAATTTACTTGGTCCATTTTGAGGCAAATATCACACTCAAGGAGAAATTTGGTTATCAAGAACCATTTAATATAAAAACTAAAGCAATAAAGGATTGGGTTTGTTGTTTAGCATTTTCCCATTTGACAGTCCAATCCAACAACATCAGTTGTATATTTGAGACAAACATAGAGTATTACCAACTCTTTAAAAATGCAGGGGGATTATATCCCAATGATGTTATCTTAAAGACCATAAAACAGTATTTTAGATCAACAAGGTTGGAGCTGGAAATTTAGGTCTACAACAGTCAAGACATACGAAGGAAAATCTTCAAGAAAAAGGTATGTTATTTCTATTACTTCTTAGTTTAATCATGAATCCAATTTCTTAATTCTAGAGGAAATCCATAGAATTATAACCCTTTGTCTATCTATGATCAGTAGGCAGATCCTAGGAATATCTTACTATCCACCCGTGAGATTTTCTACGTAACATGTACGATCTTTATTTTGTTAAAATTCAAAATATTCTTCCATTTCTCCTATCCAATATATAAATACTCATGATTTAAACTTCCATAATAGATAGGAGTTCCAAGTTTAAGTTAACCTCCAATACCCTTAATCTCTTTGATCGTTCTCTCTTCAATTGTCACCTGCTTTTCTAGTTCTTCTCTTGCACCCTCCATCTCTACTTCATCATCAATGTCCTATGCTTGGGTAGTACCTCTTTGTTGTGTTTCTTACATGGAATCCATTATTTCCATCATTTTCCTCATCATTGTTTCAAGGTCATTGGCATCATGTTTTCTTGGTCTTCTGGTATTTCAACAAACTCTTCCTCTTTGTGCCATCTCTAAAATTATTTTTTGGATCACCGCAACAACAATATGTATGTTATATCTCCAATTCCACAACATCCATGGGATCCTCTACTCCTACCTTGAACAATTCTACCCAATAATATTCTCTTGTTGTAATTGTCTTCCACTCATGAGCCTCGATAGTAGGATCAAATCACTCTAGTACCACTTGATGCAAGGACTATGGCCTACAAATCAAGGTCACATAGTGAAAACAATCACAACAAACCATGAAATTGTAAATGCATAAATTGAAACAAAATTTGCACTCACAGTTTGTTATCACAATGAACAAAAGAAAAGACATTCAACAACAATATCTACAACTTTTATTTAAATCAATGGTAAATGCTCTAAGTGTAACCTACCTTCTGTACCAACATTAAAAGTAGGGTTTGCTAGTTCAATAATTCATTGATGGAAATGACATGTAAAAAAACATTCCATAGTATAATACCATTTCAAAAAATAAAATTTTCCTCTTAAATATAATGATAGAGTTTGGCATTATAATTTGTTAGTCAACACAATTCAAGCTCCAAGATTTTCAATTAATTACAAACTAGAATTCAAAATGCATAACATAATACATATCCAAACTTATGAAAACTATAAACTAATGGCATTTCTAGATCACAATAAGTACATTCATTTATTTCACATGATAAACCCATCTCTAAAATTCATCAAACAAAAGTTCTCAACTCAACAATCTCATGGGATCTCCTACTTGAGGGTTGATTCTTTTCAAGGATGACAATCCTAGAAATTAGGGTTTAATATCCTCAAGATCATGAATTTAACACCATGTGCATGGAATATAAATAAGAACCAATTGTCGTCAATATTATTATAAGCATACAAGAGTAATTCATTATGTCACTTGCTTCTTACCTTGTCATTCATAGGTGCATAGTTACATAAAATATCGTAAAAAATTCATAGGGTAAGAACCATTAGTATTGAGACCAAATTATGATATAACTATCACATGACCAATGAAAATACCTTACAACATATTTAATGTCATTCACATCAGTTCCAAAACAATATGTACACAACAAACACAAGTTGTCAACGGTATGGGGAAAAATACTATCACTTTTTTTCAAGGACGCCAATGCAAGAAAAATAGAGAGGTTAGACTGATTTGGCTTCATTACCATTTTTTATGCTAGGAATGGGCAGATGAATAAGAAACTTTGTGAATGATTTCTTTTATTAACTCACATCATGCATATATACAAGAGGAAGTGACCTTTGGTTTCATCTTCCAAGAGGTTCGAATGACTCTTCCTATTCACCTAAAACTATTCATATTTCTCCTAGATAATATTTACAATGATATTTACAAAGTATCTGATTAGGTATATAATATCCCCTCCCTCAATCCGAAGGGTGTTTGTGAGTCCAAGCATCATCCTAAACTTTTTCAAAATTTTCTTTTCCGAACGATTTGGTGAAGATGTCCAAAATTTTATCATTTGTGGAACAATGTCTCAAGTGAATAGTCTTTTCCTCTACATGATATCGAATCAGATGGTACTTTGTATTGATGTGCTTGGTTCAATTATGGAATATGGTATTCCTAGCCAACTTGATTGCAAAAGTATTTTCTACCAAAAGAGGAGTAGAATTCACCTATTTCTCTTGCAAATATTCAAGTATTTTCTTGAGCCACGCAATCTCCTTTGTTGCTTCTACAACTGCCACACATTCTGCCTTTGTTGTGGAATCTGTTGGAATTAAATATTTGCATGATCTCCATGAGACAATTGTTGATCCAAGACTCATGAATTAGCCTAAAGTTGACACTCCATTTTATTTATCCCCATCAAAGTCTAAATTATAATATCCAATTAGGTTGAAGTCATCCACCTTATAATAATTGAGTCCATAATCTTGAGTTCCCTTCAAGTATTTTATAACTCTTTTTGTAGTAGATCAATGTCCTTTACATGGTTTTTGCATGAACCTCGAAAGAATCGCAACAATGAATGAAATATCTAGTTTGGTGGTGGTAAGGTAGATAAGACTTCCCACAAGTTGTGTGTACTTGGTTGCATCCTCAAATTCATTCCCTTCTTTTGATGTGAGCTTGAAATTATGTTCCATTGGAGTAGAAAGAGGGTTACAATCAACCATTCAAAATTTGTTCAACAATTATCCAATGTACTTCTTTTGGGAGATAAATATGTACTTTGGATTTTGAGTCACTTTAATGCCTAAGTAGTAGTGAATATGTCCCAAATATGTCATCTCAAATCCTTTCTTCAATTATTTATTTATGGATGCAATATAACTTTCATTGTTCCCTGTTATCTATAAACCATATAAATACACTACAAGATATTAAAAAAAATGCAAACTTTCTTGACAAGCAGAGTTGCATCATCAATACTAAAGTGCTTGAAATTCAATTTCAGAAGATGCTTAGTTAGCTTTTCAAACCAAGCTCGTGGTACTTGTTCAAGGCCATATAAAGATTTGATGAGTTTGTGTAATTTGTGTTCTTGTCCCTTTACAACAAAACCTTATGTTTGAGACATCAATACATTATCTTTCAATCTCCATTCAATAAATTAGTGTTCACATCTGTTTGTCGAACTTTCCATCCATTTTATGCTACCAAGGAAAATAGAGTACGAATGGTAGCCCATTTCGTGTTGAGGGGGGGGGATTCTCCTCATAATAAATACCTTATTTATGTGAAAATCCTTTGGCCATGAGCCTCACTTTATGCATGTCAATTGAACCATTTGATTTGTACTTATTTTTGAAGACCCACTTACATCCAATTGGTTTGGTTCTGAATGGAGGGTCCACCAACTTCCATGTCCCATTCTTGATGAAAGCATCATACTGCTTATGCATGGATTATTTCCACTCATCATAAGAATAAAATTATTCAAAAGAACTTGGTTCCAAGTTAGTATATAAATTCAATTCACAATCATATGAAATATCCATATCATATACATCACCCAAATTTGAATTATCTAGATCACCTACATCTTGTCTTATGCATCTTTTGGTTCCAATATTTCGAATTCATTAAGATGAACACTTTCAACTGTCTCTATCAGCCACTTTGGTGGACCTTTTTACCCCCTCAAACTATGGGTAACTAAGGATGCCATGTCTCAAGGACCACAAGTAGCAGACATGGAGTGTCAAGAGCTAGATTGACTAGCATAGCCCCACATAGCCCTTCCTATTCATTGATGCATCATTATACATCACCAGCAACAGAACAACATCCATCACACCATCCTGGCCCTAGAGGACAACAAGTCTTTCTTTATGATGTAATAATTTCAGTATCATGGTAAGTGTCACTCTATTAATTCAAGCATTTTAATATGTTGCAAAGAATCCTTTCTTGATTACAAAACGTTTGCTTGGAAATTATACCTTTTTCCTTATTTAACCTTGTTCGGTGTCATTACATCCTGGTAAGTTGGTCACCCCCGGGAATGGGGTGCTACTGGGGGTTCCTTGAAGATTCAATGTACCATTCTCGATCATCCTTATCACCTTCCATGCCTCTTTCATTTTGTCTCCTCATCTTTTGGGATTTTCGGGTGCACTAACCCAAGAAGGGATTGTACCTCATTTCATGGGAAGAAGGAGTTGAAGGCCCAGAGGGGAATGTAGTTGGAAAAAGATAAAATCCAATCATAAACCTTCCATATTCTCACCCATGGATCCCAGGAACAATGAAATTATTCTCGAAAAAAATGAGGGACCCATTAAAAAATAAATAATTAATCACAATTAATTATGCCAACCAAGGTAAAGCATGTGTGGGATTTGTTTTTATTACTTATTTTAGTGCCCCGTATGTCTTCAACTTGGGAAAGCATGACCAAGTGTTACCAAGGTAGAGAATGTGTGGACTTTGTTTTTATTTCTTAGTTTAGTGCCCCCACATGTCTTCAACTTGGAAACACTCTAATGAATTAATGGAAAATGGGCTTGGAAAAAAGTTGCATTGAAAATGAAGGTGTGGCACACCCTCTACAAAGGCACCCATAAATGAGACAATACGAACCCTTGTATGTCATGAACCCCATGCCCATAATTCTTACCCCACTCCACCTCGTATTCACGTGTGACTTATATGGGTTTCTCTTGGGAAACACCTTTGACTTGGAGATTGATTGGCCCAATAGGATGCCTTGACACACCTCTCCCACACATAAATTTGACAAATTGTATAAAGTCTTTGATTATTTGTTTAGTTTGAAAGGGGAGTTTGATGCACATGTTTGGGTGTTTCTATTATTATATGTGGCTTACTTGTCATGATTCTCGTGACTTATGGACCCTTGGAGGACACATTTATTTTTCTTTGCAGGAATTTTCCTGGTGGACATGTATTCATGAGGAGATGACTTCATTTGGCCCTTCATGGGGGCTTAAGATCCCAAGGGTGGATGTAGAGACCCCACGTATTGGGTATGATTGTGATCATCATTTTCACATTCAAGAAGGAGGTTGTTTCCTTTTGAGGCACGTTGGCATGGTTAGGAGACCAACTCCCACTTCCTTGCACTTGGACGCTCGCCTTTGGAGGCTTGGATATCACCTTACTAGCCCATGATGCCATTAGGGCTTGGTGGAGGTGATGCTTCGATGGAGGAAGACTTGATTTGGACACTTGGCATGTGAAGTATGGCCTTTGGAGGCCTAATGTTGCACCTTTTTCCAGACTAGCATCCCACTTTGGATCCAATGTCACCCTAGAAAAGGATGACGTCACCCTAGGGTTACATTTTGTGCTAAATAAATTAAATTTTGTAAAAAATAAATTTTAAGGGAAATTTTTTAAGGTCAGCCCTATTATATTTTAAGGTTGAAGTTTTAGGCCAAAGAGGTGATATAAATACACCTCTTGGAATTTCATTTCAACATAACTCTTCCTCACACAAGAAGAGTGTATTTGAAATTTTCTCCCTAGTGGAATACAGGGTTGAAATTTACCAGTGCCCACCTCTTGGAGAGCATGCTTTGGATGTTTCTTGGCTATTTTGTGGTGGAAAAGTATTCAACTAGGGTTTGGGATTGATTATTCTTGATGAAGTAAGTAAAATATGCAATTTAATTTCATGTTTTGAATGGTTATGGTAAATTTTTCTTGTTCATGTTGAAGATTATGATATCACTTGCTTAAACCCTAGGAGAGGAACATAAGGTATTTCTTCCTCTCTCTAGTTCTTTCCACTCATTAAATTGTCAAGAGAATTTTATTTATGGTAGGCTTCTAAATCCCTAAAGTGGTATCACTTTATATGTCTTATTCTAGTGGCTTGTTGCAAAATATATATTTTAAGTGTCCAAGGAGAAGACGAAATCTCTAGAGCCCAAAAGAGCTTGCACTCTAGCCAAAATTCCATCTTTGATATTCAAAGCTTGGGGACTTGAAGTGCCAACACCTTAAGATTTCATCTCTCCATCCTTAAACAATATTATCATTTATTTCTCCAAGTGTTTGTTGCTATTGTAAATGACTCCATATCCCAAAAGGCACTTTTCTACTTGCTCTATCTTATGAAGGAATTGATCAAACAAATATTACATTATATTCTCTAAAGAATATACTAACTTCCTCTAACCCTAGATTACATAAATATACTAAATGTATTGTTGTTGTTACAAAACATTGCTACAACCATCTAAAACCTTGTAATTTGTTGCATACACTAGTTTAAAATTAGCTTAACATGATCAGAAATTGCTTATAGAAAGTGTTAATTGATATATTGAATGAGTGTTAATTGATCTATTGTACTTTAATGTTATTCTAAGTGGAATTTCCCGTGGTTGTTAGAAAAGATTAATTATTTTTGTAAACCGATAAATTGTTGCATTTTGCTTCAGCCAACATGTATTTGTGTTGTCTATTGTTTGTGGAGGATTTGTTATCATTTTGGTACTTAGAAATCACTATATATATGTTATATTGTTCGTGTTCCAGATAGGTACACAAACACTCTTCCTTTGCCTCAATTTCACATAAATAACCTCTGACTTAGGTAACCAATGAGAGGGGGGTACATCTTCGATCATATCACTCACTATCTCATCCCTTTAGGTTACCGAGGATGCCTCCCATGGGTTGGACCTTTTCCCATCCCTAAAACGTGAAGATTTGTTACTAAGGTGACAGTGGTAGGTTATCATGTAGTTATTCCAATTTGGTTTACTTTCATGGGGCTTGGCAAGTACAAATTGTGTGATAAAAGACCTTTCTAAGATGTTCTAGGTTGCTCAGTTGATTGAGATGGTGTTGAATTCTCATCAAGGTTCAACATTTCGATCCTCTCAGTAGAATCATCTAAATGAACTTCAAGTTCTTATGAAGTGCTTGTAACTTCTTCATGAGGGGTAGATGATGCTTCAAAAGGAGATTCCAGAAATTGATCCAAGATAGGGATCCCCCCTTTAAAATATGGAATCTCATCATCAAACTCATGATATATCTTTACATGGGTGAATTTATCTAAACTATGAAGTTGTCTCTCAAGAATCTTGTCATTCTTGGAGGATTCAATAAAATTACATCTTTGGAAAGAATAAACTTCTTGTTTAATTCATAATAAGGATGTTATGACTTGGTGGTATTTGAGTACCACGAGAAGATGCACTTCTAATTCCTTGCATCAATCTTGTTTCTTTTCTCCTTGGGAATTAAGGCATAGCAGGTGGAACCAAAGACCCTAAGATACCTAACTGAAGGAATGCATCCATACCACATTTCATAAGGAGCCTTATTTCCAAGAGAATGAAACTAACACCTATTTTTCACATATACTACACATAAAACTACATCATCCCAAGACATCAATGGAACGATCCATGTTTAAAAGAGTCTTATTCATTCTTTAAACTACACCATTCTATTAAGGATTGTATGGAAAAATGGTTTGATGATTAATCCCGTGTTGGAAAAGATAGTTTTCAAATTCATTAGATGTATATTTTATTCCATTATCAGTATGAAGAGACCCAATACAAGATTGAGCTTCAATTTGAATCCATACATTAAAAATTTTAAAAGTTTCAAAACCCTATGATTTATCTTTCAACAAGTACACCCAACACATCCTAGTGTAATCATAATTAAAAGTCATGATATATATATAACCATTAGTAGATGGAATAGGCATGGGGCCACAAAAATCATAATGTATCAATCCTATTTTTCCACATGCTTTGGAAGTGAAATCATGAAATGGTTGTTTTCTATGTTTTTCAAGGATACAAGGATCACATTGTTTCAATTTCATAGTAGTAGGCAAACCAGAAACACCATTATTTTTCAACAAACAAAGGTTGTCATAATTACTGTGACCAAATTTAGCATGCCATAAGAGACTATATGGAAATATACCTTCATCATGGTGAGAGAGGTATGAATAATTATATGCATGAGCAGATGTCCCATTCAACTTCAGCAATATTCCATCCTCCACTATTGTTGTTGGTCCTAAGGTTTTCACCTAAATGCTAGAGGGCAGAGCTAGGCCACCTCAATTGTTGGAAAGATTGGGTTTTTATAGGTTTAATTTTTTTGTTTGGATGGTCAGCAGATGGGTAGGTTTTCAAGGAAAGGGATGTAGTTATACAATTTAACAACATTCACCACAATGTTTCCCTTATTCAATGGCATGCATGTTGGTGTAACAGATAAAAAATGCAAGAGTAAAACAGATAAAACTAATAAGAATATAATGTGTTACTTGCAGCTGGAAATTTCAGATCTAACACATTGTATTAAACCTAAAATAGTATTCGAAAACACACTTATCAACAGGTTGTAAACACATTATCTCAAAGAGAAATAACATTTGGTTTGCAAGATATTCAATGTGCATCCAAATAAGAATAAAAGACAAGTAAGATTGAGAAAAGAGACAATCTGCTCACCAGAAATTATATTCATTGAGTGGAAATATTTGTAGGTCTTTACATTTCATAAGCCAAATCTACATCTCGATAGCTTTATCCCTCAAAAAAACTAAACCTCTTTACATTCATAGATCTATATATTTATCCTCATCAAGAGGAGGTTTGATTACCTATATAGGATCCCAAATCTAAAGTTCAATCTTTAGATTTCAATCAGATCCAATAGATAAAACTTAATTGTTACTGCCTAATTATAGTGTGTAAGTATTTCTTCAAATTGAGTGGATTTGGGTTGATGTGTCAGTTCATACTCCTCATCAATTCGAAATTAACAAAAAAACATTATTTTTGTCAAAAAATATCAACTTGTTACAAGTGGCAGCATTACCTCTAACTACACCAAAAAAAACCTCTATTAGTGCAACTATAACTAATGTTGATAACTGAAGTGGAAAATATCCAAAACAAAAGTCTTCAAAATTTGTAGTTGGAAATGACTTTGCATTGATGCCCATGTACACCAATAACTGGAGAAAAACCTTTAACACTATAACAAAACTCACCCAGAATTTGGAGAATGTATGGGGAAAACGACCTCAAAGATATTTTCTATTCTCCCAAACCATGATACATGTGTAAAAACTAAGAGAGATTTTGTGAATGGGACCATTTCAAACAAAAACTTATTTCAGTTTTCAAAAATTCAGCTCCATCTGTTCAGAAAGTGCACCCAAATACAATGACTAAAACAGGGAAAAACAAAGCATTTGGCAAATTTCTAGGGAAAACAACCTCAAATATCTCTTAGATTCTCCCAAACCGTGATACATGTGTAAAAATTGACATAATTTTTTTGTGAATGAGCTCGTTCCCAACAAAAACCTCTTTCATTTTTCAAAAACTCACCTCCAGTTGTTCAAAAGGCGCGTAGAAAGCCAATGACTAAAACAGGTAAAAACATAGTATTTCATAAAATTCGGGCAGCACTTTTTGATGTTTCATCTACAGATTTTGATACTTTATTTGTAATTTTGCATGTTTTACTTCAAGTGTTTGATTTGTTTGTTGCATGATAGTGATCACGGGATTATCCTCATAATGTTCAGGTGACAATGGGCCTGCTGGGTTGGCCTGTTCTTTTTCATGTCTGATATGCACCCTGCCACTTTCCTTTTCCCTTTGTTTTGTTGTAGAGGACCTTAATTGTCTTTGAGGAATCTCCTCCATTTGTGGAGTGATGGATTTTTCCTTATAGGATAGGGTTCCTCCTTTTTTTAGGTGTGGTCTTTGTTTTAGTTTGTTGGGTAGCTTTCGATGAACACCTAGGTTTAAGAGAAACCCTAGCTACTTAGTTATCCTTGTCCCTTTGTCATTTTGGTTGTGGATCAACTTCGTGTTCTTTTTTTTGTTGATCAGTTCCTTGTTCTTCTTCCTGTAACCCTAAATACTCCATAAAATATATCCATGTCATTTATATTTCATTTAAAGCAAAGAGAACTAGTATTTTAATGAACCCCGAGTGATATAGGATTCTATGCACAAACTCTGAGTAATTCTTCTCCCATGATATATCATTGAAATGCATAGATAATTTCCCTCCATTATTATTTAATCCACAGGATGGAGATGCCCTAGCTCCAATCAGAGTTTTGGTGTTCTACCACCATAAACTTGTTGTGGATTTCAATTGGCATCTTACCCTTCTTAAACCATCTCTCACCACTGACTGGGAGAGTTCATTCTCCAGCGATGAAGTGATATGTGATATGAATGGTGGTGTCCCCGAGTTGAGTTTGAAACCCATCGAAGGTATATGCAAAAATAAGGGCAACCCCTGTGTGATGCCCATTAAAAGCGCATATGAAGTCAAACCATTTTGCTCTGATAAACATTTCTCTAATTTTAGGTATTGCTTCGAACAGTTCGAGCCCCTTTGGCTTTGTTTTGTTCAATTGATAACACTCTCAGGGAGACACCATTTTGTTCTAACTGCTCCTACTAGAAGTGATGGTCGAATGTATGCATTGTTTTGGGTTCATTTACCACCTGCAATAATAATTACACACGACCCTGCAATAATAACATCTCAAGGCGCAAACATGTGTGACCCTTAGCACAAAGTTTTTAATGATGGTTAAAATAGTGGAAACATGCACGGTCTCGAGTGCACAAGGAGATGAAAATGCATGCAAGGTGCCAACACACCTTTATTCAAACTTGTAAATATTTTTTGAACATTAAAACTCATAAAACAATGTTTTTTCTGTTGTTTGCAAGAATAGGGGCATTCTTGCAATCAATGTCTTTTTGCATCAATAGGCCTAAGTTAACTTGTTTTCAACTCAGCAGTGGCATAACCATGGTGATGTGACTTATTCAATTCAAATCATAACTTGTCCTAACCTTATTGAAGAAATTGAGCAAAAGAATATTAGGACAAGAAGATTGGAAAAAAAGGCCTCAAGCCATAGTTCTCAACATTGTCTTCATCTTAATGATACAAATATATAATACAATAATTAAATGACCTCAATTTTTCTCACATCGACCCCTCATCGGGATATAAGGTAGAAGGAGGAACTATAGGAATATAGAAACACACTTAGGATAACAACTATATCCTAGCATGTAAAATATACAAAGGTGGTATACTAAGACTTAATGATTGTATATGTGAAAGAGGCTAACATTCCCCCCCTCAATCATAAGTCCAAACAAAAATACCAAAAAAGAAGGTGCATAAGGCATAAGTTGGTATATCTCCATGTCTTCATGCTGAAACTCCTGAGTTGAGCCACAATGAAGAACTGCCTGAAAAACCACCAATTTGGATGTTGAATTTGTCCATTTGAAATGAACTGGAAGAGAGTTGAGATATGGAAGTGAATAGCTGCAATATCTAAACATTCCATGATTGCTTTGACAATTTGATTATTTTTCCAAGTATTTTAGCTAGACGAATCTAATGTCTTATGCTAATTGGTGAACATGTAGTATCACCACTCTACTATCAGTGTATCATTGAAGTGCTCTATGAATCTGTGGTTTGGGATGACCACTAACCAATTGATACCATGTATATGATGGTTTTTGGATTACCACTAACCAATCTTGACACTTTTAGGTGTCCAACAACATACCAATGTATCATGTGTATGATTCAATTGCAATTCATTGAACCATAATCCTGCCAAATTTTGCCATCTCTGGAAAATCTCACTATGTAATCATGTGATCCAGGATGCATGCAATTTTTTCACTTAATGTAAAATCCAATCTGATGAGAGTGAACCAAGAGAAGTGAATCATCTTCTAGTCTAACACATCTCTTAAAATGCCTGAAAACTCATTCAAATGCCAAGCTGCAATGCAGAAGAATCCTCTTGTCCTCTGCTAGGTCAAATGACCATCTATGTGAACCAAATGTCCACATCATTGCTCTCAAAATCAACATCAATATCCCAATTATGTATTATTCAACTTAAACTTATTGAACCATAATTCTTCTAAGTCTTTCATCTACAGACTGCAGTTGCCCATTTGGCAAATTTCATGTCCATCTGGCATACTTGATGTTAGTTGATGTCGAAACTTTTTGTCTGACAACCATCTTCAATTTCATCTTCAATTCCCCCCCTTTTCAACTGAAAGGAGAGACCACAAGTGGTTTCATGAACCATCGTCACTGGAATTTTGAACTCCCCCCATTAAGTCGAATGAGAGTTTCATCATTGCACTCCCCCCTTTTATGCTCAAGAGAGTACCATACTTTTTCCATTTGAGTACAACACAAAGTGGGCATGCAGAAAAAACCACATCTTATCTCATGCCATGAGGGCCATGCTCAAAATCTACACCATAAGGGGACCACTTATGTGAGGTACAAAAATGTTATGTGCTACAAGATTGGTTTTTACTCAAGATTCAATTCTTCGGTAAGACTTATATAATCACTTGGTTGTTGATGACCACTACCAAGGCTCAATCCACTCATAGTGAATCTTCAATATTACAGGTTTCTTCAGTGTTGAACATATGTCTGAAGACTGGTTATGATTTCCACAATGTTGGCAAGGATGGAGATCAAAACACGTATTCTCCATGTGACCAACTTGATTACAATGTTGGCATGTTGCATTATGATGTTGAACTTGAACAGGTGAAAGTGAATCTTCTTGAAAGAATCTAGCACTTTGGAACTTGATTGGTCTAGAATAATTGGGAATATGAAAGGTAACTTCCTTGTCATATCTAAGTCATGTTCTATTCTTGTTGTAAATGATTTCTTCCCAAGGTCTAATGATGGGCTTGGAAAGAGTATTTTGAGCCTGATTATGCTGAACTTGAACAACTTCATCTTCATTGGAAGTTCCTTCTGAAGTTGGCTCGCTGAGGTTCTCCTTCACTGACTGTTGATCATCATTATCATCATAATCATTATAGAGAGGGTTGTTCTGAACAAAAACTAGTTCAGAACACTTCACTGGCAGTTGATTTTTGAGATCCCCGATTTCATCATTCAATAGTTGAGATAGAGATTGAAGAAGTCTAACTTTAACTTGCATCACTTGCAAACAAGTTAGCATTGATTGAAGACTTTCTCTGTTCAATATCACTGTGTTATCTTCAGTGGTGTTTATTAGAGTGTTTAGTAACTCTAATAATTCTAGATTTTGAGCCATTTCAAAAAAAAAAAACATTAAATGAGGTCTCCTTATGTAGGTAGATCCTGATTACAATTTGACTCGACAGAAGAAAGCTTATCTGTAACTCGCTCACTTGAATCGCTCGCTTAAACTTCATGCTCGCTTGCTATTCACGCTCACTTGAACTTGCCTCGCTTGAACTTGCTTCCAGGAAGTTGAGGATGTCAGTTACCACCGAAAATGCACCCAAAATGTAATGTTTACAATGATGAGTTTAAACTACTCAACCTTGTCAATTTCGACTCAAAATGACAATGACTCTTGGGTGTCGAGCTCAACTGAGAATGCACCCAGTTACAAATTCAATTCAACTCAACTTAATTACACTTACAAATAAACTATTGCAAGTACAAATCAACTTGATCAAGTAATCTTACAACAAACATTGTTTGCAAGTTACAATTTAACTTCAAATCCTCCATGATGTGTTGAGTTCGAAAACTTTGATTTGTCCATTATTGATGTGGTTAACGACTTGAATTCTTGAGAATGTTCTTCACATATGCTTGATCATATGTACTTGATTGTCATTAATTTGTGTGTCTGAATTTCTGTGTGTTGCATTTAATGCTAAAATTGCAATTGTGTTTATGTCAAAACTAGACAATAAACAATATAAGCCTCCATGAAAACATCACCAACACACACTGCACAAGGTGTACCTAAGATCCCCTTATTCAATTTCGGGCGAATCTAGGATACTTCAACACCACAAAAAATTAACTTTTATTATTCTTAATACAATGAGCTCTTACACCTAAGAGAAATTCATTTTTCAATTACAATCTTTGTCATCACATCTCATTGTCAAACCTTCAAGTAAACTTGTGTTCCCTCTAAACTAAAGAAGACACCAATTTTTTATTTTATTTTTTTTAAATACATCAATGCTTATAGATCCTCCAAAGGACACAATATTTTTTTTTTATGTTCTTCCTTTCTATAAATAAAAGAAGGCTTTCCACTATGAATAATATAAATTACCCAACTTGAGCCTTATACCCCACTTTCTCCTTAATAGCATAAACTACTAGATATTCCCAAAAAGTATTTTTCCAAGTGAATATCATATATGAGCTTTACTTTTGTGAAATATGGCTTTTAAATAAAATTTTATGTCATTAAAGCTATGCATAGATGAACTTATAAAGAGTGTACTTTTTAATACCCCTCAAGTCTCTAATGGAATTGGTGTCCAAAAATAGATGATCGAAGTTGGACTTACGAAGGTTGCGATGAGGTTGCTTGACCACACTTTGGACTTTTGGACGCATGTGATCCGGATTTTATGAGAAGAACGAAATGACTACAAATTATTAACAAGTGCTTAACACAAAATAACAGAGATACAGTAAAATTGGCTTTTTATTCAATAAGGAAATAAGTTGAAATTGTAAAATGCAGCGAAAACAAGCTTGTTGGAATGGTGGCGGCTTATCTCTGAGAAGAGATGTGACGGTTGCGCTCATTCGCAAGAAGATGATTAAAATGAGGCTCTGAAGGCATTTTTACAATAAACAAGAATGAAAAAAACCCTAGACATCCAAAAACCTAACCCTAGGAGATGAAGCATCAAAAGTCATGTGGGCCCTGTTTGGGTAAGTTAGTACATCAACTTCCCAAGGTCGTAACTTTTGCATACAATCTTCATTTTAGGCGTATCATAGTCTGGGTATCATCGAGGAGATTCATTTTGGGGGAAAAATCGATGAAAAGTTCTTATTTCTCCCTGTTTTCCCAAAAAAAACATCGTTTAGGGCCTCAAAACTGCTCCGGAAGTGTAAAACTGTTAAAAATGTAAATTACCAAAATTGCCAGAAAACTGTTTTGAGCCAATTGGAAAAGGTGGGTGGCGAATAATATCCACCTATATCAATCCTCCCTCCTTAGGAAGCAATGGTCTCCATTGTGTTGATTTCCACCATCAGATGATGAAATTTCTTTTGAATTTGGCCCCAGGTGAGCCACTTGCCTTGGTGCAGGAGTTTCCCTGCTTTGACGACTCGATAAAGATGAATCCTTTGTTGCCGAGTGCCCTTGATATGTGTGTCCACAGTATAATCACTGGATGTTTGTTGTATGCAGTCAGGGTTGAGCTCTGTTGGTGTCAGTTGTTCTGCTACTTATGAGGTGTCCAATAATGGTGGGAAATAAGGGTGAAGGAGATCCACATTGAACACTGGGTACAGGCAAAGAAAAGGAGGAATGTTGAGCTCAAAAGAATTATCCCCCATAGCCTTGGTGATGGTTTACGGCCCATAATAGAGTGGGAGAAGCTTCCTATGGGGTCCTATAAGACATTATTTCTGCAAGTGCAACCAAACTTTGTCACTAACCTGAAACTTATGTGGCACCCGATGTTGATCATGGAGCTTCTTTTACTATCATTGGACTTCTATAGGATATCCTGAACCTATTGGTGGATGTGTTGGATCCACTCAATGAACCGGGTGGCTTTTTTAGCTTCAGTTGGAGCAGGAGATGAGTGGGTCGAGGTGACCGCAAGGGGAAGTGAAACATCTATGGGACCCAATGGTTGGAATCCCAACCCCACCTAAAAGGGGTTGTGGCCAGTTGAGCTATGCAGGGTGAGATTGTAGCTATGTTGGACATAGGGAAGGCTCTCATCCCATGTGCGAGGGTGCTTGGAATTATACATGCGAAGGATATGCACAATCATTCGATTTATGACCTCAGTTTGGCCATCTGTCTGGGGGTGGAAGGCTGTGGATTTGGTGAGCTTGGTGTCCAGCAATGACCAGAGGCTCGACTAGAATGTCATGAGAAATCAACTATCCTGATCTAAGACAATGTTTTGTGGGATTCCAAAATGTACCCAGACTCGTTCAAAGAAGAGCTTGGCAGTGGCCTTTGTTGTGATACTCTTCTAGTAGGCAACCAGAATCGCCATCTTAGAAAAGCGATCAACAACCACAAAGACACAGTCATTTCCCCGCTTGGTGGACGAGAGGCCCGACATGTATTCCATTCAGATGGATTCCCATGGACTGTCAGGAGTAGGAAGAGGGATGTACAGGCCTTGTTTCTTAGTGGTCGGTTTGGCAATAGCACAGGCAATGCAGGACCTGATATACTTTTTGACCTCTTGTCGAAGTTTCAGCCAGTATAAATGTTTCTATAGCATCACCACTGTCTTTTCTATGCCGAAGTGTCCTGCCATCTGACTATAGTGGGCTTCCTAGATCATCTTCGCTCACTCGCTTGATAGAGCACATATATGGCCCAGACAACACAACAACCCATCCTGAAGATGGAAATTATCGACAATTGTGTTTGCACCCAACATTTGCTATGTGATGGAGAAGTCTGGGTCTGTATCATAGAGTTGGGGCCATCCAGAGGTCTCATGGCCATAAGAGTCTAGCACCGTGGTGAGTGTCGCGACTGGCGGTCTGCTAAGGCAGTCAGCAATGCAATTGGTGCTTCATGTTTTATACTTGATGTTGAGGTGGAATTGTTGCAAGTATGTGGACCACTTTTGATGGTGATCATTCTGCAATTTTCCTTGTGTCTACATGAACTGCAGTGGCTTATGATTAGTGTGGATGACCATCTCCTTCCCAAGAATTTAATGTCTCCACTGGCGGCAGCCTTGCACAATGGAGTACATTTATTTGTCGTAAGTAGGTTACTTACGGACAACATCTGATAGTGTCTCACTATGATAGGCCACGGGGTGGTCGTGCTGAGTGAGAACGATGCCCACATCATAGTCTGAAGCATCTGTCTCGATCTCAAAGGGATGTTGCAGGTATGGTAATGAAAGTACTGGGTCTGAGCACAAGCGTTTCTTCAAATCATCAAACACTTGTTGTTGGGACTCGCCCCACACAAATTTCGCCTTACCACCACCCCTGGTTATTTGGTTGACGGCCCATGCAATATGGGAGAATCCCAACACGAACCTGCGGTAGAAATTGGCAAGGCCCAAGAAGCTTTGAAGATCAATGAGTGTGGTTGGGGATGGACAGTCACAGATGACTTGGATCTTGGTTGGATCCACATGTATGTCATGTTGAGCAACAATGTAGCCCAGGTAATGGAACCTGTCCATGCCAAAGGAGCATTTTTCCAAGTTGGCATATAGCTTGTGCTGATGTAGGGTGTGTAGAACCTGTTGAATATGCTGCAAGTGTTTATCCCAAGTCTTGTTGTAAATGAGAATTTCATCCAGATACACCACTACAAAAGTATTGGTAAATGGTCGTAGGATATCATCCATCATCCTCATGAAAGTGGCTGGAGCATTTGTCAAACCAAAGGGCATGACCAACCATTCAAAAATGTCTTCCTTTAACTTGAAGGCAGTATTCCATACATCTGCCTGTTCTATCGGGACCTGGTGGTAGCCAGACTTTAGATCAATCTTACTGAAGTATTTGGCCCCCGTGAGTTAATCAAGGAGGTCATCAATTCAGGGAATTGAGTACCAATTTATGACTGTGATTTTATTCAGATCCCGGTAAATAATGCAGATTCACCAGGTTCCATCTTTATTTTATACCAGCACGATTAGGCTCCCGCAAGGTGATGAGATGGGATGGATGTGCCCCTTGTGGAGCAGTTCTTAGATCTATCACTTGATCTCCTCATTCTCTAACAAAGGGCAGTGATAGACTGGCCCATTGGGTAGCAATGCGTCGGGGGTCAGATCGATTGGGTGCTTGACCTAGAAGTGTAGAGGTACCCCAGTAGGTGAGGAGAATATATTTGAGTATTCTTCCAAGACCTTATCTACTTGGTTTTGTTTTGTGGAGAGGTCAGTCGTAGAGACCCTGGATGTGGTTCAGATCTTTCGCTTATTCTGAGATCGAATCATGAAGAAGACAAACTTCCCCATCTGAGAGATGAACTTTCTGCATTACTTAGCAGAGATCAAGGAAATAGCACTAGGTGGGACTGCCTCGGGTATCTTGTACAATTTCCTGTTCAAAGTAATAATAACACTACGAGGACTAGACTCATATACAACATGACATTTCCATAAATAAGGTTGGCCCAAAAGAATAGTACAAACTTCAAGAGGATCAACATCACACAATACCTCATCTTTGAAGGGCTTGATGTCGTATGACAGTTGGCATTGTTGGTTGACGTGGAGATCACTTCCTTGGCGGAGCCATCCAATGGTGTAGGGTTGTGGGTGTGGCATTGTCGGCAGGGCCAGCTGCTTGACGACCTATGCTGAGATGAGGTTCTTATGGCTACCGCTATCAATGATGAAGTGCAGCGGGGTGCCTTTTACCCACATCTATGAATGGAAGAGGCGCTCTCCTTCTTCTGGCCCGTCTGGTTCACCGGGCTGGAACTTGGTGGTAGCAACGGTGGCACTGGGTTCTGTATCAATCATTTGTCTTCCCATTTATGTTTTTGCCTTAGATTCAAAACCTACATATGATTCATAGGCTTTCACTTCGGCCACCAGCGACTGCTTTGAGCGGCAGTCAACAGTGTTATGCCAAGGGATCTTATGGAAGTTGCACCACTTCCTGGTATCTTTATTTGTCTTTCTGGTGTCCTTCTTTTCTTATGGCTTGGACTAGTTGTCCTAATACTATCCATATTTGATTTGTCCTTTTTTCTTTGGGTTGGGGCCGCCCTTTCCTGGCTTTTGTTGCGAGGGGTTCCTAGGCCCAAATTGTCGCATCTTTTGTTTGAGCTTTTGCTCGATTTTGATGACATATCGGTAGGTCGTGCCCAAGGATGAGATGTCCAAAAATTCCATTTCGGTCTGGATGTATCTATGTAGAGCACCATGATACTTGAGCACCATGTTTTTCTCTGAATCTTTGATACCCATCTTGGTTCGCAAGGTATGGAAGATATTTGTGAAATCTGGCACTGCTTGGTCTCTTTCTTACCGCAGTGTGGTCGATTTGGTATACAAGTCGCCATAACTTTCGACAGGGTAGTATTGTTCCTTAATAGCATCCCTGAAGGATTCCCAAGTGGTTGTAATTGTAAATAATGAGGGTTCCTATGTTTCCTTTTGCTCACAAAAATTTTCCCACCAATCTTTGACATGGGGAACGGCTTTGAGGAGCGCAAAAGTAATCTTTTCTCTATTTGAAAAGTTTTGGACAGAAAAATACCCTTCTAGTAGATTCAACCACTTGTCTACAGCATTTGCATCTATGTGACCTTCAAATATAGGAATATCGAAGTTTATTTGTACCTTGAAGGGGGCGGAACTTCCGCTCAAAGAAGATGTGTCACCTGTTGGTAGCCGCCGAAGGATTTGAATGAAACTATCCATCATATTGTTCCTCTCTTGCGTGAGGGCTTCCTCAATCAAAATTTTGAAAGGATATCCTATCCCATCATCTTTATTTTCTCCTGCCATGCGAGGTTGCTTGGGCATGCGAGAGATTTTATCCTCAAGAGAAACAAGCTCGAGACCCAACTCTTTGTACTTTGACCTCGTTAGGGACATGCATTAAGATGACAAGGAGCAGACCGCTCTTATACCATTGATCTAGATTTTATGAGCAGAATGAAATGAATACAGATTATTAACATGTGCTTAACACAAAATAACAGAGATATAGTAAAATTGGTTTTCTATTCAATAAGGAAATAAGTTGAAACTGTAAAATCCAGCGGAAACAAGATTGTTGGAATGGTGGTGGCTTATCTCTGAGAAGAGATGGGACAGTTGTGCTCATTCACAAGAAGATGATTACAATGACGCTTTGAAGGCCTTTTTACAATACACAGGAATTCCAAAAACCCTAGATATCCAAAAACCTAACCCTAGGAGATGAAGCACCAAAAGTCATGTGGGCCCCATTTGGGTAAGTTAGTACATCAACTTCCTGGGGTTGTAACTTTTACATACGATCTTCGTTTTAGGCATATGATAGCTCGTTGGAAAGGTATCGTCAAGGTGATTCATTTTGGGGAGAATACCAAAGGAACTTACGTATTGCTCCCCATTTTCCCAAAAAACATCATTTAAGGCCTCAAAACAGCTCTGGAAGTGAAAAACTGCTAAAAATAGTAAATTACCAAAATTGCCAGAAAACTATTTTGAGCCAGTTGGAAAAGGTGGGTGGCCACCGATATCCACCTAGATCAGCATGTGAATTGTATTTATAGATTCTTTACTTGGAGTGTCACATCTTCTATCTTCGATGATGGCACGTGGGTGGCTGTGATGTTATTCATAAACATAGTGGGCCAATCTAGTGGCTCAACTTCTCTTAGCATACGACAGGTCTGCACGTCC